>JARJDX010040214.1:0-18355 GCA_030264735.1 Gymnusa sp. GC000175
AACGACAATGGCACGCTCATGTAGCCCGAATGACAGAAGATCGACTACCGCGAATAACATTCGAGAGCAGACCAGCGGGAGATAGACCTCCAGGAAGACCACCGAAGAGATGGAAGGACAGTTGGCAATCGACATCTCAAGAGATCCCAATGCGTCCCAATTAATAGATCAAAAGATCTAAATAAAGTAGAAGAAGAAAAAGAAGTTTAGACCAAAATATTGTTTTATATTAAATCTTAATGGTAAAGCAACTATAATGCAAAACCCTCACCTTAAAAACAAACAAAAAAGACAATAAATTAATTTACTTTATCAAAAAAATATTTTATTATATTAAACTTTATAGAAAAACGTTTGTTCAAAATAATTAATCAATAATTATTTACAATGAATTTAATTAATAAAAACTTTGATTATATTGTAATGCAACTTTCATTGAAAATTGAAATAATGAAACAAAAAAAATAAATAAGCCTTGGTACCTATGTATACGATATAAAAAATTAATTAAGTAGTTAATTAAAATGTATTTGCGCTATTAATAGAAAATATCGAGATTCAGGCATGGAAATTATTCAACGATTCGAATCAGTGGCGTTTTAATCATAAACAATTTATTTTATTTAATTAATTAAATTTAGTACATATATAATTACGCCATGTTATGCAATGTTAAGGTTAAACATGTTTTTATAATTAGACTGAGGTTATTATCAAAATCGTTTCTGGAAGATTTACCTAGTACAGAATGACGTTAAAACGCAATTCTCATGTTTAATATTTTAAAGAAAATGAGCAGTAAACGTTACATATTTAAAGGAATGTTGTGCACGAATAGGTACTAGACGTTTTTATGATTATATGTTTTAGGGGTTTGTTTGTCAACAATAGGTTGCGTGCTGTGGTTTGCTAATTGTATAATTTTATTTTATTTTTATTTATTGCGATGCAATAAAGCTGATAGTATTTTCTTTGTGGTGCATTTATATAATCAAATCAAATCTATTACATAGAAAAGAACGTTGGTAATTACTAGTCATTCTTACGAAGGAGTGCCTAGATTCTAATATTATCTATGTAATTGAGAGAGTATAACTTAAAAAAATATAAAAAATAATACGAATTAAAAACATATCCGATACATTCAATAGAAACAACGATATTTTATTAATTATAAGCCAATAAGGTTGGCAGTATGTCTTTTAAACTTCATTTTGTTGTGAAATGTATGTTGGTAATAACTCCGATAGTTCATCGGTCACTTTTGAATGATATATAACCTATTTCCTTAATTGTAAGCTGATAATAGTAACAGTATGTAGCTGCCACTTGATGGGAATAAATTCAATAAAATGTTGCTTAGCAATGATCCACCCTTACTTGTGGGAAGGGTGGACTATAAACAAGATGAACAAACACTAACAACTTTCAAATTGACATTTTTCGGGTGTTAATCCGTTACCGGATCGTACTTTATTTGCTGTTTCTTTGTCAATTTGTAGAATGCAAATTTGCAACCCATGGAGTTCTTCTTCAACCTAGACCTCACTTACCAAAAACTTTTCCCAGTCAAACTAATTGTTACCTTTTTTCTGTTTCCCGTTATGTGTCCAAAATATTAAGTTTTCTCTTTTTAATGTGTCGTGTAATTCCGTTGCCTTGTTAATTACTTTCAACACTTTTGCGTCTATGCTATACTAAAAATGCGTCTTAAACGCTTCGCTTATCTTGGCTGTGGCGTAAGTAAGAGTCCAAGAATCCCAGGTATAAATAAGCACTGGGAAGATACAGTAATGCAGTATCAGATCTTTGTTGTAAGGTTTAGGCTATGACAAAGAAAAAAGATTAGACATTTTAATATACAGGGGTGTCTACCCTTTTTAATTCTATATTTGACCTCCTGTGAGTTGTCTCAATAATCATTGCTAGTTGTGCCTAAATAGTTTGCTCTACCACATTATTATTTATTAGTATTTGACTGACAGGTATTGGGTATTTACTAATTACCATTCATTTGGTTTTATTTACATTTGCTTTTAAGCTTCCGATTACTCTCCCTACACTTGTATCTTTGCGGCCAGTTTCCAAAATTTGTCGGTAATAATACGAAGATCCTTGTTATATAAATCGATTTTTCAGAGGCTTTCCATTAGTTTATGACGCACTTTATCGAATGCTTTATGATAATCTATGAAGCATGCATATATGTCGCTCTTTACATCTCTACATCTTTGAACAAGGATTTATAAGAAAATTGCTTTTCTTGTGCATTTGAATTTCACATTCACTTAAGTGACCTTTAGTAACTATGTGACTCATGAAACTGATTGTGCGGTACTCTGAACATAATTAAATAATTTTGTAAGCCAGGTGATACCTTTTTCATAAAATATAGGAATTCACCGCGCAAATGAGCAGGACTTGTAGCACTCCTCTTTTAATGAAGAAAATAGCTGTATTAACAAAGAATGTAGGCAACATTGGAAAATATTCCGAAGAAGAGGTAGAAAGATCAACTAAAGAAAACATAGGATTAAACGTAGTATCACAATAAAGTTAGGTCCAAAGCTTGCACGAGAAGAAAAAGAACACGAAAATGAAGAAAAACAAAATTGATAACTTTTATTAGCCGTGTAAAGGATCCGGTAGATAGTAATCATTAGATATTAGACCACAAGACAAAGACTTTAAGTTGTTTCTTAAGTTGAATTAAAGTCAATTATCGCCGATTTATGGTGAATGAACGTGAGTTAATAAGTGTATAACTTAACGCCAAAATGGGTGTATCACCGAAAGGTTATGCCAAAAAAAAGAAATAAAAATTAATGGATGATAGGTCATGAAACTTAGATAAGTCAAAATAAGCATGTCACGTCAAAAAATAGAGCGTTGAAGTCACAGGTGTGCGAAATAAAAAGAAATTTATTTTTAAAATAACGGAAATAGGGAAATACTCCCCGTTGCCAAAACTTCTAGAAATTTTCCAGTAATTAAACAATTTTTGGCGTTGGTTCTATCGTCAGTAGCCTTAATTGTGTTTATTTTAGAATCATTTATCGCAAGAAATAAGAAATAAATAATTAATAACCTTTTCTCCTAAAGTGATTGGCAAGTGATAATTAACCTATGTAAACGTATTACATATTGCATCATAATCATTTATCAACTTTATGTGTATTATTTATTATAATCTAAACCAAATTGTTTGTAAATAAAAACCTTCCTTGTTTACTTTTCGTTAATGTAGTCATTAAGCTTTTATTCATTAAAATTTCTGATTATATATTTTTAAAATTAAGAAAGTTTTGGTCAGGTTTTATAAAAAAAAACACCCATAATACAGGGTGAGACTGATTTAACGTCAAAACATGAAAAATAAACATGTCGTTTTTAGACAGCATAAGCACTTGTGAGTTGTGAGGCACCAGGCGTATTAAAAATTTGAGACACCTACTTTCTTTACATATCCTTAGCGCGAGGACCTTTAAACGTTAGGACTTAAAACCATTACCGATTTTCTGCTAACTTAAAGTTCTGTTTAAAATTACCGTTTTAAACGGAACTTTAAGTTAAGCCTCATGCGCCTGTGAGTAAATGAGCCTCTGACAGTGTTCCATGTGCACGTTTTTTAATGCAGACCGTTTAAGATAAATGTTTGAAGGAGCTACTCTATTTTATAACGGAGTTATTAAAAAAATTGCAATAAAGCATACTTGGATAGGCTACCACAGAATGATACTATGGTACTAAGGATAAATAAATTATACAATTAATTAATACCATCACGACCTTGGCTATAATTGTTTATTCGAAGTAAATTTTGAAGTAAAATTTGACACGTTGCTTACATTAGAGATAAAGTTTCCCAAATTTTTCGGCTATGTAAAATGTTTGGTTGTTTGTAATAAAATAAATTGAATTTCAGTTTCGTTTTACTTTTCAAAATAGAGAGATCAAGAAATAGTTTTTGCCTCACTTTGAATTGAAGGTGTATTATACTTATTTTTATAGATCTAACATTTGTATCATTATTAAATATCCATTTCATTAAATAACACATAAAAAAATCTTACATAAAACTATAGTGAAGTGATTTAAGTACCTGCAGAGCTCTAGGCTTGCGATTACTTAAAAAAATTGGAGATAATGTAACAACAAATAGCCACAGAACACGCAAACGACTGCATGTTGCATTTTTTCATTGGTAAAAAGTATTTTATGTAATATTTAAAAATATTGCCGCAGTGATTGTTTTGTTACTAAGTACTTTATAATTAAAGATATTTAATTTCTAAAAAATTAATTATTAATTATGATATAATAGAATTTCTTTGCCATGAACCATATCTGGGCTATGACGATATGTGCAATTAAAATAAATTAAAATACATTTATAAATTTGCTAAAATAAACTTTATCATATATGCATAGTATTTTTATCAAAAGGAAGAATATAATTAATGAATATAGTTGTGCTGCTTCCAATCCATTGTTACGGATAAAAAAAAAAGAGTTCAGATTCCTTTTCCTTAAACTGATTTGCTAACTTTTATATTTTATTGCAAAGAGGTTGTGCACCCAAGAAGAATATGGATAAAAATAATAACTCTAATTACAGTTCAATTTTTTTTAAATAAACAATGAAATTTTATTTAAAATAGTAAAATAAATTCAAAAACTGCATGGCAAATTCCTATGATTAAAATAACGAATTAAATTAACAACTGTTAATAATCTTACATTTTGTATTTTTAAGAAGTTTTAGTTGATGAAATGAAATAAGCTAGTTGCTTTAGTCTGCCAAAAAATTAGCCACCGACCGATTTAGTTAAATTACAATATAAAATTTAAAAGCAGATGCATCTAATGCTCAACATAAGCATTTTCAGAAAAATTATTCACAACTGTACGCAATTATGTAAATTAACTAAAAAAATTATAGCGTAGGCAATTCATTCTTAATAAAAGAAAACTGAAGTCTAACTCAAAGAGTACCTACTAAGGATTGCGGAAGGATCATATTTCAAAACATATTAAAATTCAGAGGAGACGAGCTAAACATGTGCAGAAAGAAGCAAGTCAGTAAAAGGTATAATATCAGGCAATATGAGCTCTTGAACAAGCCACTTTTCAAGTCACCTCATCTGTCAACTCAGTTACTTCGGTCACATCCACGCATTTTTATATTTTCCTTACTTGCTATGCTATCCTTAAGTAAATATATCGGTTTCAGAAAAGTAGTTAATAATTTATGTCAGTTTATTGTTTTGTAAGTGGTTTTGCTAGAAAAAATTAAGTTTCACAAAACTATATTAAAATAAAGCCTTCCAAACATTATTCAGTTCCATTTTTTCTTTAAGATATCAAATTCACTTTTAATTAAACCATAAACATCCGAATATATGTTATTTTTTATAATTGATTCTATTCTTGGTTAATAAATTCTAGAATTTACAAATTCTTTATATTGTAACGTATTACTAATTTTGACGGCACATTTTATGACTATTACCTAGTTTTACACGATTGTGAAATCTAAAAAATATCATTTTGAAACATAGGTAAACTGGGCCACAGAATTTTGCAAATGTAGGTACCATGGAGATAGGCCTACACCAAACATCATCAACTTTCAATAAAACATCCCTGTATAGTGTATTTGTGCTTCTAACAAATTAGAAACACAAGAGCAATAACGGTGGGAAAGTCAGCAGAATAGGAGGACCACATGGAAGATGGTTGATGATCATTGAAGACAATCTTAATTAAAAGCATGTACGAGTATTTTTTTAACTAAACTGACATGGTATTGTAAATCCTTTTCTATATGCTACTTTATTAGTCCAACCACGATATTTTCAGCAACCTTTTACATATCCACATCACAAACACCTTCTCCTTTTTGTTGTTGTTTGGACATTGGTTTCGTTCTATACAAAACCATATTACTGAAAGCTTTTGATTGCTTCCCTTGGATTAAGTGACGGTGGAAAACTAATACTTGTCTTACAAATTTCTCACTGAATGAGTTTAAAAAAAAAGTTGGCTGTTTATTTAGTTACTATGAGATAAGAACATCTGATGACAGCTTTTTACCCCGTTGGATGTAGTCAAATACTTAAATGTGAAAAGACTTGATAAAACCTGATATGATTAAACCTGCCATTTATTATAAAGTAATTCTACAATTATAATATCATAACATTTGAAGTATAAAATATTATGAAATCTCGTAACTTTTGCTCATTCAAAGAAGATACAGGCTTTAAGTAAAGAAATCTTTCAAATGTTGTAAAGCAGTAGTCTCAGCAAGAGGATTTCTAATTTTTATTCTGCAAATGACCAAAATTTTAGGAATTGTAGAAGAAATTATGGAATATGGGTATAACAGTAAAGACAGACCCTTGTATTTTGCAAGCGACCAAAAGGGACTAGCTCAGTACTAAGATTTTTAATATATGACACGGAAGCTATCTATCTATATGATATTGGGTGTGAAAGAAAATATTAAGAAAACTGAATATGTTTATTGGAGGAATGGAAAAGAATAAATGAATACAGGTAGAAGACAATCAAGAGTGATGATTACACCATAAATCCCTTGTTATTAAAGTAACACGAGAGATATGGCCAAACAAAAAATTAAATAAAGAAATGAAAGATTAATTCTAATGGATCCAAACAACTAACGGTCTAATAAAACAAAAATTAAAAACAGCATTAAAACATGTTATATGTTGCGAAGTCCGCGAGGTGAAGGTCAAGAGATTTATGATATTGTAAACATCTTAATTAAACGTGTGAAAAACATCCTACAAGAAAAATTACGTAAGAAGAAACTCTCGGCAAGATAAGTGCCACGTTTGCTCATAGTGGAACAACAACGTAATCGCATGACAACTTCGGACCACGGTTTGAACCTGTTTAAGAAAAATCTGACAAGTTTCTATGCCTTCCCGTTGACGAAACTTGGATCCATCACTACATGCCAGAAACGAAATAACAATCAAAACTATGGATTACGCTCAGCAAACCTGCTTCAAGAAAGGCGAAATCGGTTCTATCGGTCGGAAAGGCCATGCTAATCGATTTTAGGAATTCACAAAGCACCATCTTCGCTTAGACTATTTGGAGAAAAAACGACAATGACGGGTTAGTATTACACCGATTTAGTTAAACGATTGAACGCTTAAATGAAGAAAAAACTCCCCCATTTGTGAAGGTAATAGGAGCTTTTTCACCATAACAATGAACCATCTCAGTCGTCTGAATTGCCACAGTAAAGCAGGCCAAATTATGCTAAACTGTCTCATCCACCAGATTCTCCAAATTTGAAATATAGCAGGAGCCTACGTTTTTTAACAATATAATGATCTAAATAAGTACAAATCATGAAGAGTGGAATGCATTCTACACGATAAGCCAAAAACAGATCAAAAGGAAAAGTATTATTTTAAAGAAAACCAACCGAGATTTTTATTAATGTCTCACTTCCACAAAAATACTTTATCGACTTCAAACTAAGAGATCCTGATCATCCTTACTTGCAATACTTTTGGCGTTTTATCTAAACAACTTTCATTACAGATGGATCTTCAATTTACAGTGGATTCTGAAGTAGTTTAGTTAAATAAATAACAATAATTATCAACCCCCAACCAAAAAATATTTTTACCTTTGGTAGAAAAAGCAGGTTGGGGTGTTGGACACTTTGCTTATAGTAGGTTTTGCATCACTGGGCGGATCACAATATCAAACGTAATTTTTTCAAGCTTGAAACTTTTTATTTTATCAAATTATTGGTAACGAAGTTGTAAAAGTGTGTCATTGCCTCTAGTAGGTTTTGAACCATCGATTTTGGACACAGCTGTCTGGATCATAGAAATTTTAACTATCTGCGAAGGTTTTTATTTTAACAAATAAATTTTCATCAATTTCAAATAAGTCTTAAGTAGAGAACATATTTGCATTATAATTTAGAGAAAAGTACATCACATCTCCCTTTTTTTCATACATTTAAATCACTTAATTTTTTTTTCGTTTTATCAAAATTTAACAATTTATTTCCCTACTTTTTTATAATTACTATTCCCTTCTCAATTTATGTGGTGTGCAAAATGTATGACGCCGTTTCTCTAAAATTCTATTATTTTTAACTGTCCTACGTCTAAAAAATTATGGAAAACTATAACTGTCACGCTATAAAAACAGATTTTTGTAACGTAGGACCATCTTAGCCAGATGAATGGCACTTGTGTATAAAATTACGTCAATCCGGAAATATCTATTTTTATTCCATCTTTCTATTGCTTGTCTCTTCTGATATTTTTTTTAAATATAACCTTCATAAGGAACTACGTTACAAACAAATTACTCATTATTTTAATTTTTAAATAAAACATTTCTTACCCCAACACAAATATGCATTAAATAATTAATTAGTTTTTAATTGGTTTCCGTAAATATAATTGGATCTTTTACAACATTATAATTATTTACATAAAACGCAAAGGATATTTTAATAATAGAAGTGTCAACTTATTTTACCTACACGTGTGCTATAAAATTATTGTGTAGTGTGTCATAAAGTTTGCAAAAAAATTATATTCTCTTAATAAATGTCGTCTATAAAGGTATTAAAAATACTTTAAGTGTAGCGGATATAACTTTTGACAAAACATCTATGTATTTGTTCGCTGAAAATTACACATAGTAGTTTATGATGAAATGTTCGAATTCATTGGTGCAAGTCGTTGTAATATGGTGTTGGAGTCTCTTTGGGTAAAATATTGCACTAGCGCAAAATTGATCGAAAGCGCATGCCAAAATATTAAATCTGCATTATTAGAGTTTTTAAAATAATTTTGCTAAAATTGAATTAAATATGAAAATACTTTTATGATTAAATATTTTATTTTATTGTGAAATATTGAGAAATGTATTTATACACAAACATAATACTACAGAAGTAACTCTTCTTTGCACGAGGCAATTTTTTCTTTGTGTATTTTCAGCTTTATTTACGTAGGTGTACTTTAACGAATTCGCGTTAGATAAGTAAAAAGTATTTGTGATAAAAATATAATTATATGGAAAATATTATTTAGCAAATACCTATATTTAAAAACACAAAATATGACTTCACCAGTTAAATGATAAATTTGCAAATTTCTTAATTTGTGCCTAACACGAATAATTGACTGAGACATCAACAAACCATATGACGTCAATTCACGTTTTTGTTATTATGAGATAATTCATAAGATAAAGTTTATTTTGTGGGATGGATTTTTTTTATCTGGTTTTAATTTCTCACACATGGAGAACGGAATTTTACAGAAAGCAAAACAATTCGGAGCCAAAATAAATATGCTATATATAAGTTTTATATCTTATCAATTTTTTTTTAAGTAAGGCGACTAATAACTCTTTAAGGTGCACCTAATATCTGATTTTAAAATACATATTTCTTATTGGTTTTTATTTTTTGTTGATTAGAGAATTTCAATAAATAAAATAATTGCTAATTAATAAACGATTTTTATCTACAGTGAATTTTTATTTTTGGAATGCATGTGGGTTATATATAAGACGCTCAATGTATATCGTAATAAAAATAAAACGTGTCAGCGCATTGATTTACTACAATTCATAGGCAACTAATTATACTAATTGCAATGTTGGTTGCCTATTTAATCATGTATTGATCCTCATAGTCATGTTTAATTTTTTCCTCTTTATTGCAGATGCTTATATTAAAATAACATGATGATGTTATTTAAACAAACAATGCTGAAAACGGTCAAATATCTTGAAAAATACACTTCTAATTAAGAAACAAAAAATCACGGATTTAATATTTATAAAAAAGCTATTTAATTATGCTTAAGTCCTCGTTCTTCCCTTCTTCAATGGGGGCAACTTTAAAATTTTAAATAGTAACCCCCATTATTTATTGCAAATTCAGGTACTGGAGTTAACAATACTTTTTTTGTAATTATATTAGATAGCGCAATCTCAAAAAAGATATATTTGATTTTTTTCTGCGTTTACAACGATGATTACAAAAAATGAATGTATTTTTCGCTTACAGTTCGAATTTGCAATAAAAAGTAAAGGTTTTCGTTTTAAAATATAAAGATGGGTTGTGCCTAGGGGCAGCTTTAAATTTTCAAGAGGTCTTGTTTACAAGGCAACATACAATATTTACAAAAAAAATATTTGAAGTATGTATTGAAATCCAAAAAATCTGAATCTGCAATAAAAAAAAATAGGTGGTCCCAATTAAAATTACAAACTTTTTCACTCACAAAAAGGCAAATAAGTGGCGACATTTTAATATTGAATAGCTCTCTAAAAAATGATATGTGTTTAGGGTTTTTTATTTAGAAGTGTATTTCTCGAGATATTTGACAGTTTCCAGACTTTTTGACTACCCTGTATAATATATGCCAAAATAAAAATTAATTCCTATGAATTTAATATTAAATGATTTGATTACTACATTGATAGAGAAGTATTTTCAAATGATGAATTAAATTTATTTTTTGTGTATGTAGGCTGCCTATATGGGAAACCATATGTACCAAAAACACAATGAATCTGTGACAATAATAAAACCAAAAATGTAATCTATTTACTTTTTTTGTGTTCCGGACAGATAGATAGAGACAAAGACCTGCCATTTATTATATTAATTGATTGTTAAAAAACACACAGTATGTACAATACATTTCAGAATATGGGTGCATAATATCCCGAATTTTGATTGCTCAATGGTTTGGTGCTAGTTATGTGGATCACGAAGTCTTCCAATAGAATATGTCTTAACGTTTTAATTAACGCGAACTGAGTAACATGGTTTTTGAATACCATTTGTTTAAACTTCATTTTTTTTTTTGACTAAATTATCAAGCAGAATTTTCGTTACAGTCCAGTAAGCAAACCTAATAGCACTGCACATATTATAAATTGGAGAGCTGTTCATATTAAGGTTTCTATCTTCTACTTTTTTAAGAAGATAGGCCAAAGGGTTGCAATAATTTCCCATTTATGTGTGGACTGCTGCGGAACTTTTTGGAACCAAAACTTGAAAATCTGGGTTTGTGGTGGCAAAACGAGGGGGTTAAGGTAAAAAATCAATAGAAGTTTTGGGTAAACTTTTTCCAGGGCGTTATCGTTTTAAGATAACATAACCCTCCTTTAAGCTGTTCTCTAAAATGATTCTCCAAAGGGACACTTAAGATTTCAAAAAAGTATAAAACTTTACAAAGGATGGATTAATGGTGCTGATTATGCACTCATTGGCGTTGAAAGTGGTGTCCACAAGTGTTGAGTTAAATATTAATTAAAGAAATGTGCGGAAATTTAGGCATTATTTACTTCTGAGTAAATATCAAAAGCCATAATAAGTGGTTGGTCTTTGGAATCAGAAATAGAATATCCATAGCGCTTCTAAAGTATAGAAAAATCTCTGCTTCTAAAATTTTACCTAAATACTATGTGTGATCATGACTAATCTACAGAGTGGAAGTTTGGATTATAAATATCTGTGTTGAATAGATTTATTGAATTTTAAATATTTGAATACTACCGGATACTTTAAATTTTACGAATGGCTAATTTAAATAATGAAGAGTTTTACGAAACCTGATTATGACTCATAAATTTCTGTTTATCGCGAAAAGAATAAGAGGAGCAAACCTAGAAACGCCTTACGGCACTGCAACTTAGTTAAGTTTGTTATATTACCTCTATGCCAATAATTTTCCGGAAAATCCACTTCCCCGACGAGGTCCGCTGAAGCCCTAGAAAATACTAATCTGTGCTATTTTGCACATATTTTCCCATTTCTGGACTGTAGCTCTTCTGGATGGCATGGGAGCTCCTTGTTTTGTAAATGCATTGCATGTTTATTCTATACTATACCAGTGTGATCACCTGGTCTTGGAAACAAAGCCCTAGGTTTTACAGTTTTTTAGAGTAGATTGTAGGCTTGCCATGGATAAAATGAAAGATGAACGCGTGCTTAATTGCAGCTTTTTCAGAATGGCAGGTCCTTTATTATTTCAGCCTGTAAAAAGGAAGGGCTTTACTCCTTATGTCCTTATATCCTTATGCTATGCTGGAGCACTAATTTATTTGTTTACGTTCAGGGCACTTTGGGAAAGCGACAATACGATTTTGTCATATTATCATCCATTTTTAACTACCGGCATGTCGTCAGCATATACTCTATAACCTTTAGCTTTTAAGGTACAGTTGAACTTCCATAACTCGAACTTCTACAAGTCAAATTTTTTTATATCTCGATTTTTTCGCAAATTTTTACAACAAAATCGTATTTTGTAGTTATTTCTGTAACTCGAATTTTCTATATCTCGAATTTTTTTGGTGAACTATGATGATTCGACTTGGGCAAGTTCGGCTGTACTTAGTAGGTACTCAACGAACAATGAAATAGACCATAGGAAAAATATAAGACGAAATAAAAAATGTGATTAGTAGTATCCAGTTGTGGATAGGCACCAGAAACTGAAATTTTAGAAGGCCAAAAGAATTTTGGCAGCAGAATTTTTCTGTCCTTAAACTTTAAATGCCACTAAAGAAATTTTATAAGATTGAGGCGACTAGAGGCGCCTTACACAATCTAGTCAACATATTGAATTTAACATATATTTTTAACGAAAAATTCTTATGAAACACATATTTCTGGACATGTGCGAAAATAGTTTTCTTTCACATTTTCTTCTTAATCTCTTATTTTCTAAAAACCTTCTTAAATTCAAATTGCTGTTACTTTTTTTAATTGCAATATTTTTTTAATATTATCGTGGGAGACTTAAAAAATTTAAATAATTTTGAGATAAAATTTGATAGATTTATAATAGTAGATAATATTTTAAACAAAATTTTTATCTTTTCAAAATATTATTTTTAAATTAGTCATTTAATTAGTCTTGTTAAAATTTTATACTACGCACTGGTTTAAAATCTTTTTTTTTTAAATAATTATATACTGTTTATTTAAATGCGTAAATAAATTATATAAATTATAAAACTTGTTGTCTTAACATTCCATACTATAATTGCATTTACAATTTATATTTTTAGCACAATTTTGCAGTTACTAAATATTTAATAATATTTATACAATAAAATATAGTCAAAGTCAATACTCAACAATGCGCTTTTGGCAAATGTTAACGTGCTGACTTAAATATACATAATGTTTATTCGAGAAACAAATTGCCTTTGAAAAGTGTGTTATTTATAGATTAACAATAACACCAATTGCGTCTTAAATTTTTAGTTATTTATACAAATCGTAGATTAAATCAATTTACAAATTGAGTTCTTGTGTTTGTATTAGGTATTGATAATTAAAATGCAGACTACAATAGAAATAATCATAAGAAGCTAGTATAATTTACTTTATCCCTGTGTCAATTAAATGACAAAAATCATTTATAAATATTTGTTTATTGATTGCTTTGTTTTTATTTAATTGCAAGTTTAAAAGTTTAAAAATTAATAACGTGCTGTTATTTGTGATTTAAGTAAAATGATGTATTTTTGTTAAATAACCTGAGACCTCAAGGTACAATTCAAGTAAAGGGGTTAACATAATTAGGATTGCTCCTTTATGCATTTTTTTTTTAATTATTCACAAAGTAATTTATTGTTTTAGATTAGCTTATGAAATATATTTTGAAATATAATCTAAGAATATAAAATCCTACTCATGGACATCTCGTAGAACTCCGGTTTATACTTTTGACAGTTTAACCCTTCAGCAGGTATTTTAATGTATAAAAACTTAAAGAAAAAATAATCATTTTTTAAGTAGGCACCATTTAGTAAGATTATGCTCTCAACAAGCCTCAAGAAGCTATATTTGTCCAATTTGAATAATTTAATGGCAACATTTTAGTTTTATCATCAATACGTTGTTTAAATCATTAATTTACAAAGAAACTGGTCATTTTCATAATTAAGGTACATTTAAGAAAGTTTTAGTATTTTTATTTAACACCCTGTGTAACAGCGTAGATACTGATGCTTTTTGTTAATTTTGCCATCAATTTGTTTAAATTGTAAAGATTTTAGTCAAAATTTAACTGATTTTAGTTAAAATTGCAATTATTTTGTTCTAATTTAAAATGGATTTGGTAAGATTTTAAACAATTTTCTTCAAAATTTAGATTTTGGTTAGCTTCCAGCGATTTATTGTTTAGTTGGTAATTGATTTTGGATAAAATTTTGATGATTTTCGCGAAAAGTTAAAGCAATTTATGTCAAAATATAGGTGAGTTTTGTTAAATTTTCCTTAAAATTTAGATAATTTTAATTACTATTGTGATAGTTTCTGGTAAACTTTTTTTGTTAAAAGTTGGGATGATTTTTAAGGAAATTTAGATAATTTTGTCAAATGTGAGCAATTTTCTTTAAGTTAAGTGCTAAGTATGCAATAATATTAGTCAAATTTATGTTATTTTAATCATACTTTAATAATTTTGATTAAAATTTGTTAAAAATTTAGCGATTTACGTTTATGACACATGGCGCCCGACGACAACTGCCACCCCTGCCAGAATATAGTAAAATTTCATATTCTACATTCATATATGTCACTGAAATTGTTATATAAAGGATTGCACATATTTTAATTATTAATAAATTTATTATCAATAAATCTCATTAAAACTATTCTTCTTGACAAAGCGCGAAAGACCATTAAAGTGTAAAAACAACAAAGAAACATTAGCTAATAAAATTAAAATATAAATAGAGAATCAAAGATACACCAGCGATATTTGATAAATGTCAACCATTGTCCTTAAAAATGTATGTGGAAATATTTCTGGAATACAAAGCAAATAATATCTATAAATATTAACGTATTTAAAATATAATTCTTTGATAAAATAAGTTATTCAATATCAAAATAATTATTTACATCGTTACAACATATGAAAGTTAATTTATTACCAGCCCATCTTGAAAATAAAATTAAAGAAGTAACTAGACGTGTAGTAATTATTTTAGGTAATTACTTATTTTCATTTTCTAAATATTAAAATAATTTATTACCTTGATGTAATTTTAATATAAAGTTTAATACTTTATAACGTTTCTGGTTTGAAGTTTATTTCAATAATTCTCTTCAGAACCATGAAGAGAACATTTCAATAATGCATCCAATTTTATAAAAAGTTGCGTAATATTCCGAAATGTTAAAATTTTCTGATCTAAGAATGAATCAGCATTAGGGAGTTTAAGTTGGGTTAATAATAGGGTTGGCTTCCCACTGTTAACCCAAAAAATCACTCTTTTTTAAAACCAACCGAGTTTTTAATTTTACATTCTACAACTCATTTTGGGGAAAAATATCTATATTAATGGTGCTATTCTGAACACAGTTATTTACGTTAACAGCGCTGTAACTGCTTCATCATCCTCTTAAATATAATTTTTATTTGTTCGTCGAACGCTTTTCTTTTTTACCATTTCGATTTATTGTAAAAACGTCTTCCAAATTATTTTTACAGAGCAGAATTATTTTTTACATCACATACAGCTGGGTTAAAGTTAATTAAAAGCCACGATAATCGGTTCGGTGGTTTTAAAAATATTTTGAAAAATTAACTATGAATCACCTTGCACAAAAAATCGGGCAAAGCACTGGGTTTTCTTCATCAGAGGTCTCAAATTAGGGAAGAAACATTTGTTTTTATGATTTTTAAAAAGTATGTTGATCATTTTAAAACATTTTTTTTTATTTCTTATACTGTAAGAAAATTTTGAGAAAAACGCACGTGCTAAAAGCACCTGCTTTAAATTGCAACTCGCAGGTTTTTTATATTTACGTAAGGAATACATTCACCGAGCTTTCCTTTAAAAAAACGGCTTCTTTTCAACCTTTGAACAGAACAGCCTACCATTTATTTTTATGAATTTCCAGTAAAAAAAAATTTTTTATAGCATTAAAAAAGTATGCAATAAATTAGAACAGCCCATTGGTTAAGTGGTAGGCCACTATGTTTTGGTTTAGAGATTACCACTGGGTTGCCATTTTTCAATAGGAAAAATTAAGATCCCTATAGAAAGGCAAAGGCGACACTCTGGTCATCTAATGTAAGTGCCTATAACACAGGGCAGGACTCCATTCTATAGCCTGTTAGATAAAAAATCCTAACATAGACAATATCTATCTAGAATAAATTATTTAAAAGAAAAAAGAATCTCAAAAACGAAGTTTGAAAATTAAAAATCACCAAAATTTTGATTTAAATTTACATTTCGCTCACGAAAGTTTTGGAGCAATATATTTAGAACACAGTCATCTATGTCATAGTGAATTTAAAGCGAGTCATGTTTTAGTTTAAGGACCTTTAAAAAATATGCAGCAAAGCGAAGGAATTGCATACCAAAAAACCAGGGTTTAAATCCAGCTTAATTTAAAAATCTAGATGGTTCAAATAACCCTTTAACATTAAAAGCCTTTGTCCCGTCCCTTTCGTAACATATTACGTGTTTACACGATAATTAGGTAAAAATTAGGAAATTATTTGACAAAACTAAAAGAGGCGAAAATTTGCAAAGGAAAGAGGGTTTGTAGTCTTGTAGAAGAATAGCTTGGTATTTTCTTAAAAAATTATAATAATATTGTGTCGGTTAAGCTTATATTCCGTTAGAACGTTAGTTGATGAGCCTTTGTGCTAAAATTGGAGGTCGTTGTGATTAAAAAATAGCAAAAACACAGTTGTAGATAATATCCACAAGACATTTCTAGTGTTTTATTATGTATTTAAGAGTCATGGATACTTTACTTCAATTTTCATTATTCTGCAATGACGTCTGTTAGAAATTAATTTCTCTCTTATCTATCCGTTAAATGAGGATGTGTTACAGAGATAGTATGATCAGACAATGTTTTCCTACTACTAGAAACTCCGGCGTTTAATAAACTCATAAATAAAAAAGCAACTATTTTTATCTCTAATAAATAAAAATCTTGACATCTATTAAGTAGATAGTGAATTGTGATAATTGCATTTTCAGGATATATACGTACTCGTATTCTTTACATTTCAAATACTAACCAAATTGCAGTTTTGTGTAATTGGATATAATACGTTGAAGTCTTATAAGAGAAATAATTACATCATTTTGTAGTTATAACACTACATTTTTGTAACAAGTTAATCGTAAAAGTTTAAAGCCACGTATTTTATTTGTTAGAGGTTGAAGTTTGGATTTTTTTCCTTGAGATTTTCCTCTCCAATTTATTTTGCATTAAATGTGTAATGTAAAATTATACCATTAAGTATTATAATAAATAATAATATAATTGTTATTGGATTTGTTTGTATTTTATCGCTACTGACTATCGACTTCGCTCCTTATGATGTGTTAATTATTGCAGTGTATGAGTGTCAAAGTTAATTAATAAACTATGACACACATAATAATTTTAATTAAAGCCGGCTTTGGCAACATTGAGCATAAGACGCGCCTGGTTAAAATTCTTCGGTACTAAATAATATTAATCATAATGGTAACTTTTATTTGCAAAGCAAAGGCAAGAATTACGAAATCGAAATTTTTGACTCCCCTCATTCAGAAAAAGTTGATACCAAAGAGGTGTATGTTTGTCTTTGGGTCCCTGTCCTCTCTACAGCCCTTACGGCTTAAATTATCGGCCTAGAAATTCATATTCAAGCTTTTTATTTGGGAGTCATTGCGATTTTTGGCTCAAATCGACTAACGAAAAATGGTAGTAGATAGTTTATTGGTTAAGTTTTTTTTTGCGGACAGGTAAGTAGCCTATGCGGCAATTGATACATGTTAGATAATTATTGAGAACTTACAAAATCTGATACGCCATCTGGTGATAAACGCTGAACTGCACGAAAGAGTACTTATCACTCAACTCAATAATTATTGCAATTTCAGATTTTACGAACAAAAACACAAAATTTTAAATTTTTTTTTGTAATATTTGTAGGTAGCGCTGTATGTAATCGTGTTAAAAAATTATCGCAAGATTTGTTTTTCCTGCGATTGCAGTTCCACCTTCGATGATTATAAATAATTGTATTAGGTAAAATTTATGTTTATTTATAAGTTCCTACTTTAAAATTAAAATAAATTATATTCATTTAATCCATAGAAATTTTTAATAATCATGAGTTTAGTGCACTGATTTTAATTAAAAGAAGCTCAAAACAACAAAAGCGGACGAGTATGATTATCAAAAAATTATAATTGTAAAATTTAAACATGCTATTTAACTTGATAATCATTTCAATCATTAATTGAGCTTAATAATTACAAAAGGTGTAACCTTGCA
>JARJDX010040267.1:0-13587 GCA_030264735.1 Gymnusa sp. GC000175
CGTTTAAATCACATACACACGCACACACACACATACACACGTGTCGAAATCGGAAGATTAATATTTCTTCCTCGTCATGTTATGCACAAGAGTAGTAAGCTTTTTTTCGAGATTTTCTTCATAAACTTCTATCACATGTCGATTTATATGTTTTTTTGCTAACATTCCTGTAGTTTTAGTAGATGTGGAAGGGAAAGTAACATAAAGAAAAATTATAGACGAAAACTTTTACTTCTGGTTTACCCAGCTTACCCAAAACTATACAATTCCAGATCCTTTAATAAGAATCCTAGATATAAATTTTTATAATGTTTTGAATATTCGGTTAGCCTGTAGAGAGGAGAATATAGGTAAATATCTTCACACACACACACACACAAACAGAAATCATTTTAAAAATAGATAATTCGTGATTACCAAACTTTTCTTTTGCGAAAGTAAAAATTATCATCTTCTTCCTCTTCTTCTCCATGTGCTTTGTTTGGTCTTTCTGATGTTGGAGATTACTATGAAGAGAGCACCATCTTTTACTAGGCACGTTTAGCTGCCTTTTTTACTATGGTGCAATGTTGGATATTGCATGATTGTTATTTTTTCTTACCATGAGATCCCTTAATTTTACCATTGGGTATAAGTTGAATCTATATTTGTCACCCTTTAAAGGTCAAAGATCTTCAAAAGTTGCCTTTCAGCGTCCCATTAGTGCATCTTCGTTTGGTACATGGGAATGCGAATTCTTTTGTGAAGATACATTTTAAACGCTTCGAGTTAGTTAATCATCTTGAGCTTTAGAGTCTATTTCTCTACCTTGTACGTTAATAATGACCATGCATAGCATTTAGTCATTCTTTGTCGTAATTTTAAAGGTTATCCAAACCAACTCTGCACCTCGTTTTAATTTGCGAGCAAAGTCATCCGATTAGGTCAATTGTCAGTGCAATTAATCATTTCCTTTAACAGATAACAATTAATATTGCACCTTAAAAAGGTGACCTGTTTCGGTTTCGACATTTTATAAAGGTACCTATCCTCAACATAAATGATATTAAAAATGATTTCCTGCAAGACGCACCTCATCTTTTTACATTACATTAAAAATGCAAATGCATGAAGTGTTAGAATCTAAAGAAGTCAAACCAATCTGCTGGTTTAGGTATGTGAGTTATCTCGCCACACTTAAAATCAGTCAGGAAATTGAGTTCACAATGGAAATAAAGAACAAAGGTTTCTTGCGCTTTTTAGATGGTTTGGTTTCAAAACCCGATGGTAAACTAGGTAAACTAGGTCATGCACTTTACATGAAATCCGCCCACACAGATCGTTACTAAATGGAAAATATCATTATCACCCTTCCCAAAAAATCTGTCATAAGCTACCTAGTATAGAGAACAATGGTCGGCAACCTTTTTTACTAGGTGGGTATTTCAGAAATGGGCTGGCACTGTAGAATAAGGAGGAGAGGGGTTAATTTTTTAATATTAAAACAAAAATTTTTAATATTAATATTAAAATATTAATGAAGCATAAACTTTAAATTTGAAGTAAAAAATAAATAAATAAATTGATATTTGATTTTGCATTTTGTGACCAACTCGTTGTAATGTGGCACATAAGTTGTATTCCCACTTCTTAGGCATTAGTCCAAATAAGCGTCAGTGAGGCGTGATCCAAACTTTGATTATAAGTACTTTAAGTACATTTTGGAAAACAATCATTTACTAGCATATGTGGACGCGCAAAAATGTTCAATTCTAGAGCACATTTTCACAACAATGGGTAGTTAGTCCCATTCACCAAATTCTAGAATTCATGTTGTCTGTTTTTTAGGAAGCATTATAAACTTGGACTTTAGTCAGTCCTTTGGGAGTTGTCTAGTATCGTTGATATGTTTGTAAAGCTTTACAATTACGTCTAGTTTTCCTTCCGTATCTGCTTGAAATATTCTGTGATGATGTCATCTGGCCCTGGTGTTTTGTTGTTTTTTGAGACCTTTATAGCCCTGTAAGGTTATATTGCGTTGGGTAAATTGGTGTTTCCGTCTATCATCGACGAAAAGATTTTTGACGTATTCCCGCCTTGGTTTGCATATTTACCCTTTTACGTGAATCCTTTACTTCTTGAATTTTTCTGTGTAAGGTAAATAGATCGCCTTTTCCTTGTAAGTCCTTTACTTCTTCTTTGCATCTTTGCTGCATCCAGGACTCCTTAGCTTTTCTGATTATAACGCGAATTTATTTATGCATGTCTCGGCTAAAGCACGAAGGCTTTTACTTAAATTTTTGTATTCTGCGTTGTTCCATCATCAACAGAATTTCTTGTGTCATCCATACTCATTATGTGATTCCCATGTTACTATTCCTTTGACGTATTGCCATATGTCTTCGGTTATTGTCCCTCTTTTAATTTTGTATTTATGTGATCGGAGAATGACATTTTTACATTTGGTTCTTCTGTTAGTTTTCGAATGTCAAAAGTCTTTCTTCCTTTGAGTATTTTCTGTTTTTTCTGCGACGGTGTAATTGTGTTGTGAACTGAGGAGACATCCGCTCTCGGGTATGCGGTGACTCGTTTGATGTAACTGCGAAATATTTTTTTGATTAGAATATAATCAATCTGGTTTCTGACGTTATGTTCTGGTTGGTGTTGGTGGGATGTCCATTTATAGAGACGGCATTTAGCTATTTAGAACCATGCGTTTATTGGTATATACTTATTTTTTTCACAAAATTCCTTCCTTGTCATTTCTGATATCCATTAAAGTCACCCATTATTATAATTGTGTCTTCCTTTTTGTCTGATTTAAGTTTTTTCTAAGCATATGTAGTATTTTTTGCATTCATCGCCGGTTTTCTTCACTGTGAGGGCATACACTTGAATTGTGGTTAGTTTTACTGATTTCATAGGGTTGATGTTTACTACAACCGCCATTCCGTATCTGTAATGTTTGTCTGTTTCATCATTGCCTGAGTAATATATGGTATAGTTTGGAATTGTGTGTATCCGTTATAAGGCCGTCTAATTTCACTGATGCCCATAATGTAGTTCTTCTAATTGTTGACATTCCAGGTTGTAATTTTTTGGATATTCTTCTATAACGAGAACCGGGGAATTCTTGACACCCTTTAGTCATTTAAGGCTGCCGGTTACTGAGGGCCGTAGATTGTGTTTTTTGCCTGGGTAGTACACGATATAGTTTGGCATTGTGTGTATCTGTTATGAGGCCCTCTCACTTCACTGATTCCCATAATGTTAACTTGTAGTTTGTAGTTCTTGTAACTGTTGACATTCCAGGTTGTGATTTTTTGGATATTCTTCTTTAACTAGAACCGGGAAATTCTTAGCACCCTCTGGCCATTTAAATATGCCGGTAACTGAGGGCCGTGGCTTGTTTTTTTTCCTCCGTAAATGATAATTTGTCCTCGAGATGTTAAAGCGTCGTAGTTTTATCCATTCTATACATTTCCTACCTCGCCGTAGTGTCTATCAGTGCACAAGCCTTGCCGATTTATACCATAGAACCATATATTGCAGATATTCTATATCTATACTAACTTTTGCGTTGTGTCAATACTGGTGACCTAGTCAACTAAAAGTTCATAATTATCATAACCGTTATTAAAATTTCTTTTTAAAACCCTTACTAATACTAAAAAGTAGTTTTACTTATTTACGATTTAAGAACACATTAAAATTTTACTAATCTATTTTACTGATGAAGCAAAAATTTTCACATTAAAAGAATAATTGTACATTAAGTTTTTATTATATTCATTCAATACTCGTTATAATATAAATAAAAGAGGACATACAAAAAAATAAAATTAGGACAGAGATAATGCAGATGCAGACTTAGATACTACTAACATTAAAGTTATTGTTGTACTTTAATCTAACGTAATACACATGCAGCACGATATTTTGAATAATGGATCATACATATTCAACTTTTTTTGTATCTCACAAAATAGCAATAAAAGAAAATATAATCAGCATGTTTCAATCAATCAATAAAATTGCTAATTATTCTTAAATGGTTTGTCATTATTTGTTATATATTAATGAAGATTGACTGCTGCCCAATTTGGATAATAATCAAACATAAAGCTTCTACAAAGAAAATACTTATTTGTCAATTTTTATTTGAATCGCTATACCTATATATGCTTTGATTAGTAAAGATGTCACTTTTATTATTAATAGAGGATTTCAACCTAGAAATCTATTATTTATTATTTTATAAATTATGTGTCACCTTCGTGCTTTAGCTCCTTGCATAAATTATATCTGTTTTTCTTGCTCGAAATTGAGGTATTGAGAACATCTCCAGTGCGATATCTAGTTGTATTTTTTACTATCACCATGGCTTCATCTATTAGCGCAACTTTGCGATCTGCAGAAGCATGGGGTAGGTAATTATATTCTCAATTATTGAGCGTGTATGTATTGATTTTTAGCTTAAACATTAAATACAATTTGCATTATTTAAAAGTTTTATACTTTAAGTAGATATAATAGCACGTGTAATCATTTTCATTGATTAGATAAAGCACGAATAAAAAAGTAAGTAAGGAACATTCAAATTTAAATAAATATCAGTCAATTTCGATATAAAATTTGTCACCTTTGATAAAAATCACAGAAGGAAGTGTTAAGTGTTGTTAAAATAATAAGCATGTTTTAAATTGACTAAGTAATCAATATTCATATCATCGATCTGCACGCGTGTGTGTCTAATATAATGTAGGAATGTTGTGACTGTTCTGCAGTTTGCCGGTAAAATCACACCGGTAAAGTCGTAAAAATGACATAAATTTCGTGCCTTAAACCAGAACCCTGTTTGGTATTTTTTGAGCATGCTTGATAAAGCTCTGCCATGGAAGATCCTACACGAATTTACGCGATACCAACCAGTGCTTTTTCAATACCAAGTACGTTCGAACATACAAATTTATGCTCGTCAGATATCATTCATTAACAGACACACCATAATTCATTAATAACCATAATTTAAGCATGGTTTCGTATATATTAAGGCAAGGTACATATAATTTAAAACTTTTTTTAATTATTCGAACGCACGTGTGTATCACAAGTTTTAAATTTTTAAAAGTATCAGCACAATTCTTTTATCATATTTTTTCATAATTTTGAACACCAAAAATAGATTTAGTGGTAGGATTGTTTATATTTTTGTTTTCAGGATATGCTCAAGGGTTAAATGGAACACAAAGTAGAGTTAACTTAGTTGATATAAATTCAAGAAGTTCTATGTAAGTATGAATGCTAATCTACACGAAAATCGATATGCAAATTACCGTTTTATTTACAAACTCAATCTTGTTACCGATAGGTACGGTCTTTTTCCAAATCTTGATTTTATATTAAAATTCCATTAGTTACAAACTTATTTGCGACTTCAGTGTTTTCCATTATTGATTTAACATGTTATATGCAAATATTTAAACTTATTTCGCCGGAAGTGAGATAAATTGTTTAAAATATTTGTTAAAAATTTTCACGGGAAATTCGTTTATTGTTTTTCTTTTAAACGCCGTCAATCAATATTTTGGAAATATTAATATAATTTGTTCCTCACTGTTAAGTAAACACATTAGATTTGAACTCCTTTAAAATATTTGTGCCGGTGTAAATGAAAGTGGCCAAAGTTATATTTTTTCATTTTGAATGTGATCTTTCACGACTTGAATCCTAACTTTCGAATTTAAGTCACGTAGTTTTAATGGTTATTGCAACGTTTCGCTCGCCATTGCAGGGAGCGGAAAAGTCCAATGAATAAAAAGCTTGGGAGCCTATATTGTGGGCAAAACTAATGAGGTGAGAATTTAACGATGAAAAAAAAAATTTCCCGGAATAATTGATATCAAAGGTTAAAGCCCCTCCCTGGATTTAAAGCATGGAGATTTTTATAGATCCGAATAGTTTCGCAAACATTTTAACGAAATGATACTTTAGTAAATTTAATTTTGTGGCTCATCTCTAAACATCTCGGCCCAAACGTAGCCGTTAATGTTGATGCCCGTTAATGCTCAATTACGTGCGTCCGAATTTGTGGCTTGGCCTTGGTAAATTATTGAAAATGGTTTTTACAATCGATTTATGTAAAAGATATCCAATTTTGTCTGTACAGTTTTTTATGTATGAAAAGAATCCAAGGAGACAGAAGGAACCATACGAGGACTTTTGACTTTCAGTGAAAACCTTTTGAATTACACAATAAACATCCTAAATTGTGGTTGTTGTTTCTCACATGTCCAGTTCTGAAGACAACAATTCATTTTGAAAGATTAAATAGCTTCTATTTCTGCCCTAGTCTAGAGCAGTGATTCTTTACCTCTGGCTCGCTGACTTTGCCGCGAAAATTCTTTTAGTGTGGAACCAGATTTCGCAAATACACAAAAAAAATTATTTCGAGTTTTTTTTATATTTTTATGATTTAAATAAACTAAAAAAAAATATTTCTTGAGGTACGGCCACGTCAAGTTTTTTATGAGTTTACCGCTTCATTGTACTATTGCTCAATTAAGGTACAATTAAGCGGTAAACTCTATTATAAAAAAATTTGACATGGCCGAACCTCAAGAAATATTTTATTTTAGTTTATTTAAATCATAAAAATAAAAAAAACTCGATTTTTTTTGGGACAGTTCTATAAAACGTAGTTAGTTATTGATATGAATAAATTGCGTAATGAACAAAGATTTTTTAGCCATAAATTTTATATTTTTTTCGACCTGCTTGGGTTATAAAAGTTATCAATTGTAGATATGACATATTAAATTTAATATTTTGACGCTGATAGTATTTAACGAATATTAAAATTTGTGAATAAAACACTTCCTTTCCGTTACTTTTTAATATCCATATGCAAAACGCAAGTGATAACTTCAGACAAATAAGGACATGTGGTAACATACATTGAACAAAATCGATACAATAAGACTCGCTGCATTTAGTTTTTATAGCAGACTTGAAGGAAGTTTCCTTAAAAAAAATGGTTACATTTTTTTTTAAAAGAATTAAAGAACAATCTATGCAGTATGCACATATGCGACTTATTTAATTAATGACATTCATGCCGAATAAATAGAGCGATAATATTTAGCCAGCATATAATCTATACAATCTGGTTTAGGTATAAAAATAACCTGGACTTAAATGACATGTTTCCTGGATTGTGGCTTATGGTTTCCTACATCAGGTCAAGCAAGGTAGCAAAGGATTTGCCACAGCCGACCTGAAGTGATGCAGGTTACACTGTATTATGTCCGTCTGGCGAGACCTTCAAGGTGGAGGAGCCACTTTCCTAGTTGTGTCCAGATGTAACAGGGATTTACGGCTAAATTTGGGCTTCCCTCCGAGATGCAACAATTTTTATGGGTGATGAATTTGTAGCTCACTCTCCCACCCTTAATTTTCTGTTCTCCCACGTCTTCCTTGCCATTTCCAAGAACAGGAAGTCTTTCTTTTAAATCCTTCCTCTTCTTGATGTGGTAAATGCACTAACTGCCTATCCTAACGTAGGATTTTGTGATGCTAGGCGACTCAGTAAAGGCGGCCGTTTGTTAAAATAGGTAGCTGGGTAATTGGGGCCACTGCTAGCTTTTACTTGACCCACAGGGAAGGCTGTCATCATCGCAGCAGATACGTGGATATCTCCTAACTGGGACTACCTGTAAAATTTAGGTGATTTCGACCAACTCAGCCTGTTCCTTAGTAACTTTACCTAAGGGGTTTTGTTGGTCAATGATTGCTAGTCAGAGGTGTCTAAAGGCAGTCTCTTTGTAGCTAGTTCCCTCATTCTTCCTTGTGGTACGAGCATGCGGGTTTTTGTTTTATTCTCCCTCTTCGACAGTTTTCTGAATTAACTACGTGATGGTTTAGAAGTGAAAAGGCGAATTCTTTTTTGTTTGCTTCTTGGAAGAGTACATCCAATCGCACTAAGTCTACGTTATTTAACCTTCATTGGTTGGTTTCCAATTTTTTGCTGAAATCCTGGTGTGCTGTGCCCGACTTCGGTCCTACAGACACGAGTTCCTTTTTCATCATGGATGAAATAATAACAACCGAAAAGAGAACAGAAAATGGGAAGAGAAGAATAACTTGTTGTGCAGACAACGCAGTAATATTTTTAGAAAATGAAGACAAATTACAACGATAACTATAAACATACAAGAACTGCACAGACAAAATCCATGACAATAGCAAAAAAACCAATTCGGTGCAAAACTCTCCATAAATAACAACCCAATCGAACAAGTGATGAGTTTCAATTATCTTGGCACAGAAACAACTAGCAGCAGAGACATGACAAAAGAGATCCGTAGTCATGCAAATAGGGCAGAAATGAGAACCATCCGGTTCATTTGCGGATACACACTGCGAGACAAGAACCGAAACATTGATATTAGGCAAAAGTGTGGAATCCAGGATATGGTACAGTGGATTTGCTTGCGTAGACGATATTGAAGAGACCATGTCACAAGGATGGGCCCGACCAGACAGGCAAATATCGCGCTGTCAAACCGACCCAATAATACGCGGACGACCATCTAAATGATGGCGATACATCGGTCTCCCAGGAACCACCAGGCGGAGGTAATTAAAAAGACAAGCCATGGGCTCACATTAAGAAGAAGAAGAAGAAGAAGTAAAAGAAATTCGCCTTGTGTAACAGCCACAGTGATTTGTTGTAGATGACCTTCGTCTTCGCCTTCACGCACTCACGGCGTTTTGTTGTGAAGTATTTGAAAACGCACCCAGGCTTTTATTTTTGTTTAATTGATCCTTGTATGGTTTATTATTATTCACCTCTCTGACTACTTGTCCGCTTGGAGCTTTCAAATGAGGACGTCGGGGCTACTAGGGAGGTATAGTTCCCTTAAGTGTGTTGTACACGAATTGGTGCTAGGCACATGAGCTTGGTCTCTATACACCCATTCTAAGAAGCTCACTCTGTCGGAGGTATGACCCTGTGACGCAGCCAACTGATTAAGGTGGGTTAGTTCGATCTCCCGTTTTAAGAAAAATCTGGGCAGTCTCAAGGGCGACTCAGTTACCAGGATCTCTTCATCCTTAATTGGGGGTGTTCACGAAGGGCACAAACACGTAGTCTAGCGCACAACCACTTATTATGGTGTGGGTGAACTGTTATTAGTCTGGACTCTAATATTAAGTCGCTTCTCGATTATGTGTTTAGATTTGGCACCAAAATTTTTGCCTAAAAATCATTGATCTACTTAAGTTGTATTCTTCGGTAGTGGTTCTTTTAAATTCACTATCATTTCTAACATCCAAAAATTTACTGTATTCAAGTTTTTTTTTACAAAAGAAATTTGTATTTGGAAAATAATAGATGAATAAATGCTATATTTTACTTTATTATTTTATCTACTTTTTTAGAAATATTTTCAAGGTAAAGTTCAAAGGTTAATTGTTAATATATTTAATATAATTATTTATTGATTGCAAAATAAAAATATAATAATGGATGCTTATAATTGTAACCTTATAATTTTTAACATATACATTATTTTTTAAACAGTGGGCCTAATTTATTCATGTCCTTATTTACATCAACAATGTAAAACACTAATCGTAAGTAGATAAAGTAATGATTGCAATACCATGTTAAGGAAAAAAACATAAAAAGCAGCACGTTAAAAATAAATTACGACATAATACAAGTATAAAAAAATTTATGATAAATCAATTGATCAAATGACATTTTATTCAAGCATAGTATGTTCTACGTTTGTTAAAAATGCATAACCTTTTTTCAGTTTTAAAAAACGAGATTTTTATAAGAACATAAGCATAATCCTAGCATTCGTTATTCTTTTATTACTTCTTGGATTGTTTATAATAACATCATATTGTAAGTACTAATCATAGATGTAAAAACATGCTAATATATAATAATTATTTTGCAGATATTCAATCTCATAATGCTTTAAAGTATGCACGCAGAGTTTGTATTTCGGAAGAGTGTTTGCGATCAGCCTCAAATTTACGCTTATCAATAGATGAAAGTGTTGATCCGTGCGAGGATTTTTATAAATTTTCATGCGGACATTGGTCAGTTGAACATCCCAACCACGGTTGGTATCCAAAATTTTCAACATTTGAAACGATAGATGAAAGAGTTACAATCACCACATTAAATTTTCTCCATTCTAATGCATCGGATAACGATCCGAAGCCAGTGAAGCAGAGCAGAGATTTTTTTAAATCGTGCGTGGATGTGGGTTTGTACAGTAAGATTTATTAACGCGATAAAATGGTTACACTGTTTTCTATTATTTCAGAAAAAATTAATAAATTAGGATACACAGTGATTTTAAAGTATCTAAAAGAGGTTGGATTACCTCTCGTTCCTACATATTTTAATAATAGTGTTGATAAAAGTACTTTTAAATTTGATTGGATCAAAGTTTCCGTTAATCTGAGGAGGATTTTTGCTATAAATTTGTTTATACAATTTGATATAGATGCTGATATTTTTAATAGGTCGAATAATGTTTTGTATATTGGATCCGGACTATCTGGATCACCTCTGCCTACGTAAGATAAAAGCTAGAAGCGATTAAAGTTTTCTATATAAATATTTTTAGCCCTTTTAAGAAAAAAGAATCTAAAGAATTAAATAAAAAAAAATTATGGAAGCGAAGGAAGAGCAACGATGAAAATCCAGAAACCTCAAAATTCGAAGAAGGATCAAAAAGAGCTATTGCACAAATTTTTAAAGTTGTAATTGAAAATGTGACTACCCCTCCAGATAGCGACATAATTAAAAAAGCAGTCAATTTGGTTTATAACATCAGCTCCGAATTGGTCGATGTATATTAAAGTTACGTATGTTATTGACATATATTTGATTTATATATTTATTTTTAGATGTCAAGTGATAATATAACAAGCATCGATGAAATTGAGCTAAAAAAATATAAAGCGGATGAATTACAAAAAATAACCGATGATTTTTTGGTTTCAAAAAATATGAAACGTTTGGAAATTTGGAAAACTTTTATTGCCCAAATGTTTAAAGGAATCGATGATGTTTCTTTTGATTTTGAAAACGATTTTATTTATGTAGCCGATTCTGAAATTGTTTATCTTTGTAATGTTTTATGGTATATATCGAAAACTCCAGATGCTGTCGTGGAATTATTCCATTGGTGGTCCGTGGTCAAAGCTATGATTATTAGCACAACAACAGACATTGGTGAATATATTGAAAAAGAAACAAATGTATTTTCTGATGATGTTACAGAAGTTGTAAGAACTAGGTAATTAAAATTTTACTTTTTTGTCACATACATATACGACTACTCATTAGATATGGCTTATAGCCGACTCGGGTGTTTTTGGCAATTAAAAAGGCTTGAAGTTTTATTAAACAAGGCCTGAGTTAATTTTTTGACAAATCTAGCCCCAAGTCAAGTTGGTGGTTAGAAGTTTTTCAGTTTCGCATTAAGTTTGTATGCTATGTTAAAATTGAAGATTAATTAAGAAGTTGCTTTTTTTATTTGGTTATTTGGTCGTAGAAAAAGTGTAGTAAAGCGTTTTATACACTTCTTTGGACACCCGTTAATAACACTCGCTCCGCTTCGCGTAGCTCGTGCCTTATATAAAACAAGTGACCAAAGTAGCGTTTATAAAACGTATTGCATAATATTTACTTTACTTTAGTCCTCTTATAGCATAGAGCTTCTACAAGCTTCTTCCACTTCTCTCTCTTTCTTGCTGTTGCCTTCAATTCTCCCCACGGCAAATTGTTTGCCTCTAGTATCTTCGCTATACACACACCTCTTTAAAGTTTCTGTTGACCTGCTCACTCTTCTCTTTCCTCTCAGCCTTCCTTACAGTATGTCCAACGTACTTCCACTTTCTTCTATTTATTGTTAGTGTTACTGGCTACTGTTTAGTTTTTCCATACTTCTTCAATTATTAGACTATTTGGCCAGTATATTTTTTGAATTCTTCTTTAACATTTCTTCATAAATGTTCGTGCCTTTTGTATAGTTTTCTTCCTTGTTTTCCAGATTTATGCTGCATACAATAGAACACTTTTTTTTATTTTTGTTAATTTTATTTTTGTTCGAAGTGTTAGTTTATTAGACCCCCATATATTCTTCAACATATAAAACGTATGCTGTGCTTTGTTTATTTTTGCTTTAACTTCTTCTACTACTCTTCCACTTTGGTCTAGCATGCTTTCTAAGTAGCAGCATTTCTGTATACTCTATATTTCCTCCTTCTTAATGCGTATTCCCATCTCACGCTCGGTGTTTATTACTCTCTGTAGCACCTTAATTTTCTTTCTAATTTCTTCGTACGTTTTTGTTGATGTTTGGTTTAGTTCCTCTCCTACTTTTTCATCTTCTAGTTCATGTTTTATCTCTTTCTGCGTATACACCTCTCTAAAGTATTTAACCCATCTTTCATTTATTTCCCTTCAATTTCTTAGTATTTCGCCTTCTTTTTTTACCTGGGTGGTGTTTACTCATTGCCTTTATAGTTTTATATAGGGTTCCTAAAACGTTTTGCCTTGCCGCCATCTTTGCTTCAAAATTGCTTTTTGTTGTTCCCTCTTGTCTCTTCTGGCGCTTTTTTTAACCTCTTCGTCTTTTTTCTTTACTCCCTTTTTAGCACCTAATTATTTTCTTGTTGTTTCTCTAGTCTTTCTTCAATTTTCTGCCATGTTTTCGTCGATAGCCATGGTTTATTTGTTCTTTTTTTATATCCCGACAACTTCTTTTGTTATTTGTTTATATATTTGCTTACATTTGTTCCATAGTTATTCAATTGTATCTTCTTCAGTGTTTTCGATTGCACTATCTGCTTTCCTTAATTTATTTCTGTACTCTTCCAAACATTCGCTATCTTCTTTTAGCCATTGTACATTATATCTCTCTCGCTCTTCTGCAGATGTTTTTTTCATTTTTGATAGCTTGATTTTTATTTTCACTCTAACTAACATGTGGTCTAAGCTTACATCTGCTCCTCTCATCGCGCGCATATCTAGCAGAGAGTGTCTACATTTCTGATCTATTGCCATATGATCTCTTTGGTTTTTTGTTTGGCCATATGGTAAAACCCAGATTTCTTTATGAATCTTATTGTGTAGAAACATGCTACCTCCTATCATTAAATTGTTCTGGGAGCAGAAATCTACAAAGCTTTCTGCATTCTTGTTAATTGTACCCAATGCTTCTTTTCCCATCACTGTTTCCCTTCCTGTGTTATTAGCTCTTACCTAGGCATTCATGTCTGCTATTAGTAGTATTATGTCTTTCCTATATTTAGTTTGCATTTAATCGTCAGTTGCTTACAGGTGTTTATAAAAGTCTTCCCTAGTGGTTTCTTCTGCTTCATTTGTAGGCGCATAGACGCTAATTATGGACATATTTCTAAATCTGCTTTTGAATCTCGCTGTTATTATTCTGTTGGATATTCCCTCCCATACCATTATTGCCATTTCTGCTTCTTTGCTAAGCACTTTCGTGCCTGTTGTTGCATAATATACCATTATTTATTTCATTCATACTTTTAAATAGTTAATAAAAG
>JARJDX010040290.1:0-11104 GCA_030264735.1 Gymnusa sp. GC000175
AATATTGTAAATATTATTCACTGACATTTGAATAAAGTTTTATTTTTATTAATTTAAAAATAGACAGAGTTTTACTCCTTGGAACCACCAAGTGATCGTTTACTCCCGCAATAAACAGCCATCCTTGCCTGGGCATCTTTTATTTTTTAATTATTTGATCGCTAGTTCAACGTCTGATATATTTATCTGCATGTTTTCTTTCGTAACTATTCTTTCGTAACTATTTCAGCCAGCTTCACAAATCGTCGGTCATACTAACGACGTTCATATTTTGTAAATATGTTGTTTAGGCTGGTAGAAGACGAGTGGTACTCGTCGAAATCTCTAATTCCCGCAAGGGAATTTTTTTAACTATAATTATGTACGAAGATAAGAGCAAAAAACATTAGACTCGACGTTCCCAGGTCATATACAGGGGGTAAAATTTTTCCTGAAAATGGCCCATTCGAAAACGGGTTTTTGCTCTTATCTTCGTACATAATTTTCACTCTTGTTTCACTTTTTTAATTGTTCGGAGAGGTATTTGATCCATGTTGTTTTTAGGTATATGGTTCGTTTTAGTGAGTTCGTTTACCTTCTTTCATTGTCCTTATTATACGCCATATCCCATTTTGTGGTCCGTGGAAATCGTTTTCCATATCCTTAGAGAATTCAGTTTCTTTTTTGAATCATTAGTTACGCGTGAACCTGCTTAACTACGGAAACTTTTTTGAATCAATTTTTAGTTTTAAAAATTATTTATTATTATTATTTAAAAAACCTGCTATTTTTAAATAATTTTTATATGGTTGGCAAATACCATCCCTGATCTTAAAAGGGTCAACTATATATTTCTCTTTATTAAACAAGCCAATTAAAAGTAGTCAAATAATGTTTTTTAATGTTGTAGGTACCTTTGTTATGGCTATAAATCTAACCTTGCATAAATAAAAGCAATTTTTTTGGACTGGCATTTTTACATCCAATAAAATGAATTTACAAATTGAATTGAATAAAAATCCACGCTAATGCATTTTAATAAAAAATAACTTTCTCCTTACCCTATTAGCCCTTTCAGAATTCAATGATACTCAATAATATAAAAAATAAAATTCATCCTTTTGAATTGTAAGATTTATTAGCTGTATTCAATATAAAATGATCCTTTAATTTAATGCTTTATATATTTAAATGAATGGAATTTCAAGTCCTAAATAACGTAATCTGACAATAAATAAATTTTTCTGTAAATATAAAGATATTTTTAATGAAATAAATTTTCCAATAAAACTGAAGAGAAAGCAGTACAAAAACGCGTTCTTTAATTCAGTAGGTAGCGAATAATGGATATCGACTCTCAAGACTGCTTCCTAAATTCCATTAGTAGGATGGACTTTTAAAACCATCCACCACATGTGCGGTCATCCCTTCTTTTTAACTTATTGCACCTACAAGGACACAACGCAATCCTTAATAAATCACCTACTAAATCGCTTGAAACCTTAATAATATGCATTTAAATTGCTTACACAAGGAAATATAACAGGCATTTTTTGCTTATTTCTCTAATAATATACTTTTGAAACGAGTCCGCAAGGAAAATAACAAACGAATTTTTTTGCTTTCATTTTTTTTAGGATGTGTGGAAAAATATACAGCGCTTGACCCTCCATAAAAGTCAACTTTAACTGATGCATGCTTATTGCTTACAAACTTTTTGTACGCAATAAAATCCTTAAACTGTGAAGTCGTGCCAATCTAGTATTACATAAATTGGCGAGCGCAAAAAGTAACTTGGAAATCCTCACATTCGCATGTTAATGTTTCTAACAACGTTTGCTGCATTAAATCTTTCATGAGCTGCGTTTCACTACTAAGATTTATGCATATTACGTTATTTCAACCAAAGATACTGTATTACATTAACTTCATGGGGCAGAAATTTATATTCTCATCCAGAGTTATATGCAAAATATTTATAGCTTAAAATATTAAAATTTCAAAACTTGTGTGTATACGCCAAACCTGTAGCGCCGAGAACGCTACCTAACGATGCCAACCAAAGTAGTTAGCAGTCATTTAAGCGGTACATGGAATTTGATTATTGACTTGTCAAAATTGTTAATATTTTGAATTATTTAAAGTTATATTCAACAATATTTAGCTGTATTGTAAGATTTAATTTTATCAAAATGCAACAAAATCTGAGAGATTAGATATATCTAGGGGGAGAGAGATCATGCTGCGGCAGCTTATTGTGCATACACGTACCCCTTTCCTTTGACTCATGTGTAAAAAACAGACTTTACTTGGAACACACGAGCTAATGCAAGTCACTACTAGACGAGGAGAGTGGCCCCTGTACTACCCTGTACACTATTGTGTTCGCCATGGCTCGCCGAGGCTCGGCGATGGTGTACTAAGAGCATTGAAGCGGTTATATCGGTCGGGGGGAAGAAAAAAATATGGAAAGAACTAGTTTAATAAGAGGAGTTGACTTGCTACTTCACAAACTGTTGCTATTGGTCAGTTTAAATAAACATTAACATTACAAAATTAAAAGAAAGTAGTAGTCCATAAAAAAAAACTCTCAACGAATTACAAAAATACCGCTTTTAACTACAGACTTTGATCTACTGATAGACACAATATATTTCGTTCAATAAAAAACTCTTCTTATGTGATCTAAAAATGCGCGTAGGACTTAAACCTTTTAAGGTTTGTTATTAATAGCATTAATGGTATTATTATAATAAATAAATAATAAACTTTTACCGCTGTTCAGAATAAGAAATTTTATTTTAACAAGTTTCTAAAAATAAATACCGGTGGGAGCTATTAATAAATTGTAAGAATAAAAATTAAAAATTGAGTTTAGGTATTTGCTACAAAAACAAAATCTATTATAGGTACAACAAAAATAGATAGGTCTTTAAATTTTACAAACGAAAAGTTAGCAAGAATTTCTCAGTAATAGAAATATATAAATTATTTTTGATTTTGCTATTGTTATAAAAAATGTTTCAAGTAAAAGTTATGCATTAGTTTTCCATAAAATCCCCATAAAAAAACAAATAGTTTAATATTAAAAAAAAATCTATTTAATTATGCTAAAGTAAAGCGTCTCCCCTGTGAGTGGAAAAAAACCTTTGAAATTTTAAATAGAAACCCCCATTTTTGATTGAAAAAAAAAATACATAACTTTTACTTTTACTTAAAATATTTTCTTGTTAACATATTAGGTGGCGCAGTATTTACGGGATTTGACTGTTTCCAGACTCTTTGTCCACCCTGTATAATAAATATATTTTGTCAAATATATAAATGTTTTATTCCATTCACGCTTTTATCTCATGTGTAAATGTGTCATAAAATATGAGAAAAGAAACCAAAAAATTTAACTTTATTAATTCCACTGAACAAATTCCAAAAAGCTTATGCAATCAGGAGAATATATGTTCCTCCAGCATGTCTGCTCTTGATATTACACCATATTTACATAATAATTCAATTATTCGAAGCAATTCATCATGACTGTTGAATTTGAATGAGAATATTGATAGTACATAATACTGATGTTAAAGCAGTACATTATTTTCCTGCATTATTATTTATGTTTAATAAATTTTATTAAAAATGTAAAAATAAAACAAATGTTTTTTTTTTCATTAACATTAACATCCGCTTCTTATTTACTTTCCTTTTAATTATTTCAAATCATTTGTGTGGAATAGCAAACTTAAACGAATGTAATGAACATTGGAACAAGCAAAAAACTCTAATTTGGAACGTGTTGTATGAGAAACTTCTAAAAAGCCAGAAGATAAACTTAAAAGTAAACCCTAAACAAGTAATGCTTAATTTTAAAAAAATAATTTATTTTTTAACAACTTTTTAAAGATATTTAAAAATTTACATAAATTGAGAAAATCTAACTATAATTTGTAATGCTTACTTATAGATTTGTTCTTATAAATACAAAAGCTTTTAAATTGTTTGGTTTCACAACAATGCAGCAGGAAAATTGTTAAACAATGGTCAAATGAATAGCTAAGTTGAAACATTTGTATGTACATTCTATAATACAAATCCATTTAGGTTTGTATATAAAATTTATATGCACCAAGGGGTTATGAAACAATTAAAAACTTACCACATAAACAGCTCCCAAGGGCATGACCAAACAAGCAACCATTAAGTCGGCGACTGCCAACGATACAATCAAATAATTCGCGACGTTCTGCAAATTTCTTTCTAGCAGGATAGCGGCTATCACAAAAACGTTACCTGAAAAAAAAATTCACTGAAGATAAAAACTGTAAAAAGGCAAAAGTTATTTTTTTTTACATTTTTGTGTGTGTAGGGTTTTAAGTTATACTCAGACTGCTTTGGCTTGACTAAGAGTAGGATAAATTGGAGGTTTCAAAGCCGTTCCTAGGGTTTATGTTGTAATGATTCTGAATATATGCACGGTTCAATTCACATAATGCCTTTTCAGACCACACGCAGTTAACTAAAGCTACTAGTTTTGTAAAGAAAACGTACTGCAAAGGCACTATTAAATTTTATATGTGGATAAATAACCCACTGTAGCAATATATAATGTACTGTAATATTTTAATAAAACATTTCTTATGATACATACCTATAATCAATTATAAAAAGTTTAAAAAATTAAAATCTTCCATTAAAAATTTTTCACTTAATAAAAATGTCTAAGATAAAAGTTTTTCATATTATTATTTGCATCATTTTTTTACAGTAAAAGATACAATTAATTTTTTATTTTTAAAAGTTAAATTGATGATAAAAATACAAACTGTTGTTTATAAAATACCATGTAACTATTGTGAACAAATTTTAATGGACAAACTTCTAGAACTTTAAAAGCGAGAATCACATCTCACAGAAGTGATTGCCGCTCATATTTTCCGGTTAAAAGTCCTAAACATTATTTATACGCTACAAGAGCTAGTCCCGCGGTATGCAAGTGGAGAAGAAAGAGATTTCTTCCTAACTATGTGGAAAGGAGAAGTCTAGACGTAGCCTTACTTCATGAATGCTCTATTAAAAGGCTCGGTAGTTGCCATAGTAGCGTATAAGGAATTAAGCAATGGAGGTAATGGAAAACTTATAATAGCTTTCTCCTATTTTTATCACGACAGGGAGTTACCTTCAGAAGAGGTTGGAAAGCTAATGATGTACTGCAAGGAAGAGTACCCCGACCGAAAATCCTTGAATACGGCTCTAAACCGTCACTTTGTCACTGCAAATAGGCAGGAGGTTTCAGATCTAACTCTCTGTAACCACAATACGAGAAAGAAGCTACAGAAGTAGAGAATTTCTGAGGAATCCTCACTCTCAGGTCACTGACTCATTATAATCGTGATAGCAGACGTTGAGCAACTGCCCAATAAAAACACCTTGGAACACCAACTGGGAGGGATACATGCGCGACCTCCAGATTGAGATTGGGGTGTTAAGGGGCACCTATGGTACGACTGATGGTCTGGACATTTTATAGAGCGCCATTAGAAACGCTATAGTTGCCGCCATGTCCCCTCATAAGGGGAATTGTTTTTGTTGAAAAAATGTAAGAGGGAAATAAGACGGCTCTCTAATAGAGCAAGAAAAGTTGGGACCAGAAAACCTGGGATCAGAACAAGGTTATTAGATGCATTATAAGCACTTCTTGGGAAAGAGCCAAAACAGTTCTTGGGAGAATCCCTTCTTTAAAACTGAGACCATTTTAAATACATCACTACTTGCCATCTTGGCAAGGGTACCGACGAGGTAGGTTAAGGTTCTTAAAGAAAGAAGATGAGAGCAATACCAAATTTCCAGAATAGATACTTAATAAGCCAAATTTTTCGGGTGAGTGAGGGCGACACTTACTTCACCGGGAAGTAAAATGGGAGTATTGGTCTCTGGCAGCAAAGATGGTAAATGCTAATAAGATAAGAAGAGCTATTAATTCCTTTGAAGCGCTCAAGTCATCGGGCACTGATGGAGTTTTTACCTGTGAAAAAAGATCTGGACTCAATACTGCTCCGCTGATCGGAGTGCTGAAGGGTATACGCTATAGGGGTGGAGGAAAACTCAGGTGGCTGGCAAGAAAAGCTATACAAAGGTCAAAGATTTCCGGCCAATAAGCCTTGTGTCGCTTTTGTTAAGAAATTTGGAAAGGCTTGTAAACTGGTGTCTAAAGGCAGGACCTTTAAGTCACAATCCTCTTCACGAAGAGCTGGCAGGCAGACTTAAGAAGAGTGCCTTCCACTCGGCTGTTGGCTTCTTAAAGCAGCAGCTGAAGTGGAAGGGAGTCTGTATTTGAGCCTTCTTGAACATAGACGGAGCTTTAAACAGGATCTCTAGGAGTTTAATTAGATAAGCTATTAGGTAATAGAGTCGATTATGAACACCCTTAAGGGTAGACAACTTTTCACCTGAAAGGTGTGGTATCTGAAAAGAATCCACAGGGGAAGGTTCTTTCACCCAAGTTGTTGAGTTTGGTCGTGAATGAGTTATTGGTAAGGTTAAACTGGACTGGTATTAAAGCGATATGTTTTGCAGATGACATCACCATACTTTCCAGAGGAACTGACGAAGTTACCTTGCTTGTTCGGCAAGTTTTGATTGCTATAGAAGTCAGGTGTAAAAATAAAAATCTCTCTATTCTGCCAAAGAAAAAGGCCATTCTAGGAAGGTATAAAGTTAAGCATCTGAGGAAGATGGTAATTGATGGTAAGACAGTTGACATTGACGAGATGCCAAATATCTGGGAGTCACCTCGGATAAAAACTTCTCTGGCAAAAACAATTGAAGGATAGTTGCCAAAACGCTTCGATAACCATTTGGCAGAGCAAGAGAGAAATTAACATGAAGTGAGGATTGGGGTCAAGGCATCTGATGTGTCATTATCACCCCAAAACTTAGTCAAGCAGTTTTCGTATGGTGGAAAAGAACTTAACTAGTGACGGCACATATTCTGACTTGCTACTTAACTGCTAAAGCGTTGCTTGGCATGAAGTGGGCCGGAAGACAAGCGAAGATTCTTTCGCTGAGAAGGCAAGGTAACAGGCTAATCTCCAAGATCCTTATAGATCACAAAAATATGATGAAATTTAGACATAGAGAACGGCACTTCCTGGTCTCAATGAGCACAGAAAGAAGCACTCCCTACAGAGAAGGCACAAAGGGTCTAGTGAGGCCTAAGTGCTCTGGCCAGAAGGTTACCCTTTTACTCTCTCCAGCACCTGTCCTGTAGTTTTACGACATCTTCGAAGAATATCTTCAGTCTCGACACCGATTGATCCAACTGATCTCGGTATACGAAGCGTCTATATCACCAGCCACCAGAGGGGAACTAATAACAAGCTTAAAGAAGTAAAGACAACCATTCATCCGTGGCGCGTTTATAGCGCGTGAGTTTTAGAAACACAACGTGAATGAGGCTATGGTATGTTGATGCCATATAAAACATATCTGTTTTGTTGCTTTGTGCCTGGTTTTCTTCTGTTATCTGCGCTTTTTTTTGCTATTCCCAGACCTTGAAATCAAACTATCCCTGAAGTATTGGTAAACCACTGCAGCCTGTAGGTCTTTGCTGAATGCCACCACCAACTACGATCCTTTCCCCTTTCTTGTAATTGTGGCGATTACTAGTAATAACCTAACAATTATGATCAATAAACAAACCTTATTAAAAAAAAGTTATAACTTTGACATGAAATGGTTTTTAAAATGTATTTTCTTTTTAAAATATATTTACATAAAAATTTTTCTCAAATTGGTAAAAAGTATGTAAAACTTTTCCATTTTAAAATCAATGATTAAATTTCGCTCTTTTATAGTTTTTCATTGTAATAAAAAGCGAAAAACATTGGAAGCATATCTACTTTCTTTGAAACATATTTTACACTCTTAAAAGCAGTATTGCTTTATAAAAATTTTGCATTTGCGACATGTGAAAACAATAAGCTACAAAAGTGCGCCATCTTCTCTTTATATGTAAAATCGTTTGAATTTTATTAAAAGCCAGATACAACGTACGAAAAATAAAGGAGCATAAATAGATAACATATTTTATGCAAGCATCAATTTTTCACAAAGAATAATATTATCATTTACCTTAACCTTAACCTTAACCTCAAAGGCTACGTTCTGCATCAAAATACGCAACAAAATAAATGAAAACCATTTAAATAAACGTAAAAGTGCAGGTAATTAATTAAATGGGTTTAGACTTTCTAGTTTTGTTCATGTAAGTTACATATTTTTTTTAATTTAAATGATTTTTCTGAAATCTTCCAAGTTTATTTACAATCTGTTAAAAAAATAACAATAAGTAAATTATTTGATATTGGATAATACCATGCCAGGTATTTATTAAGACACTCATTTTAAGTTAATAAATCTATTTCCTGGACCACAAGGATTAAATCTTTTTAGTCTTCTTTTATCTAAACTTTTGTTTGTTAGGTTTTTTGCTATTTTGTTTGTATGATAATTTATCTGTATGCGCACTTCTCACTATAAATCATTATTTAGTCTTTTACAGTTGTTATTTTAAGATTATGTCTTATTATTTCGTTTGTCACGAACCACAGTGAACTCACTATAGTATGAAGCTCTTTAGATTGAAATTTCTCCAATATTTCAATTGTAGGTTTTGCTTTTAAAATTGCTTTGTAAATGAGCAACGTATTTTCCACAAAAAACATTTAATTTTATTTAAATTATATTATCCCCACGTAGAAATTTCTCGGTAAAACAATCCGATGAATTTTCCTTGCGATTAATTTTCAGTGCGATGAAATTTCCTGCGATGTATATTTCGGCGGTGAATTTTCTCTGCGATGAATCTTCCCGAAATTAATTTTCCCTGCGATGAATTAAACTTTCTATAAATTTTCTGAGATGAATTTTTTGGACCCAAAACGAAATTAATGGTCACCTGAATCTCATATCACGAACTAGCAGCTTATTCTTAACTAAAAATCCATTAAACAAGTATCCAAATATACATATCTGGGCATCACCGTTAATGATCAATAAGATCGCTCCCAAGAAATAAAGATTCGTATCGAAAAGACTGGAGCCGTGTTTAATAAAATGAGCCTAGTACTAAAAAGCCGTGATATCAAAATGGACACCATCGGAGAGTACTGCGCCACTTCGTGTTTTCAGTGTTTTTATTGTTATTGTTATTTTATGTTGAGGGTGTTATGGAAAGTTCACATAACAAAAATAAAGATCCTTCATAGAATGAGGAACCATTAAAAGAAGAAGAAAAATTGGTCAAAAGTAATAGATGTTACTTGTGGAATTATAGCAAGTTGCATTTCAAAAAGTGAAGCTTCAGAGTTATACTGCTATTTTAATTACGTAATAATTAAAACTTATGATATTTGTATCAAAATTGACGAATATGTCTCAAACTCGCAAATGAAATCTTAATTTAAGATCACACAACCATTTTAGTTTAGTTTATATTTCTTAGATTATAAAAAACCGAATATTCAATATAATTTTTTTTAGTTTAATTGTAATTTTAGAAAAATGTCTGTGAGGTCCTTCGCTAATTTCTTAATTTGAAAAGTTTAAGTGTATGTTTAGAATTTAGACTGTTGCGACTGAGGTCGATGTAAGTTTTTTTACTTTCGGGTTCAAGCCGCGTATTTTTATTAGTTTTTGCCAACGTTTTGCTCGCCATTACATGGAGCATTTTCAAGGCGGAAAAGTCCGATGACTGAAGACCTTGTTAAAGTGTGTATAGCTATATAAGACGAAAAGAATTAGTAGGGATAAAAATTTAATGATGAAAACAAATATTTCCAGGTATTTAGGTGTATGTGTTCTATTAAGATTAAATTAGGTCTAAAGTCAGGATAGGACACTTAGTTTCAGTCAGCTTAATTCTGCTTTTAAATTTTAGAACCTGTCAATCACTTTACAAAAGCATGAAACAAGTAACAACTTCGTAATACATTGCAGCAACTAGTTTATAACCCTTTAAAGTTTACAAAAGAGAATACTTGTACTGCATAAACACTATTAGTATGTAAATTGAATTAATTTCAAATAACCCTTAATAATAGACACTCAATTGTTTTGAAAAAGCACCTTGGAAATAAAGTTTTTGATTCGTACAGTTTAACCAAAGAAAAAATTAACTTGTTGCTTTTTACAAACTACATTTGCTCTTAAAAACGTAAAATGTAATAGTTTTTTTATTAATTTAAATTAGCACATAGTTCAGTAATGCCCATTACATTATCTTACGAAAGGAACATTCAACAACCATTATATAGAGTACAACGATAATGAAACGACCGACCCCATGATAGAGAGTAATGCAGGAAAACGCAACCAAAGTAACACAAGAGCATCATCATAAACCTAAAGAACAGAAAATCTAAAGTACTTGATGATATCTCAAATAAGATGCTGAAATTTGGGGAGCTAAAATGGTCACACAAATGGCATGGCTTTTCCAAAATTTAATTACTAATGGAAGAATACCAAGTAGCTGATAGACTAGATTAACGATACCAATTTTAAAAAATGGAGAAAAAGGTCTAAAAACTATCAAAGCATCACCCTTTAAAATACTGTATTAGAGGCGTTCACGTCGGTATTGCTCGGAATTCTAAGCAAGGAGATACCACTGCGGGAAGAATATCAGGGATTCAGAAAAACATCCATAGTCGACGCAATTTTTATAGTAGAACAGCAAACAGAGAAAGCGCACAAATTTTAGAACCCTATCTACATGTGCTTTATAAATATGACCAAAGCATTCGACGGGGTACGGCTGAAAGACGTCTTTAAGCCGAATACTAACAGCAAAAATGGAGGTGTAGTTACCATATAACTTTCATTAACGATTTTAAAACATATCCGATACTTGTATACAAACATAACTTTAATTATTAATTAACAGCCAATTAGGTTGGCAGTACTCTAATTTACAAAGTAAATTAAAGTATAGTAATCGTGACAATTTTCAAAATCGAGATTTTTGCGGAAATATCCGTTTTCGACCTGTGTGTGTGTGTGTGTGTGTGTGTGTGTGTGTGTGTGTGTGTGTGTGTGTGTGTGTGTGTGTGTGTGTGTGTGTGTGTGT
>JARJDX010040295.1:0-11907 GCA_030264735.1 Gymnusa sp. GC000175
CCCTGTTAACGTAACTAGCCATTTTCTTTTCTTTTATTCTATAATTCGTTATTCTGTTTGCCAATTTTATCACCGAGCCTGTAGTTCTTATCTGATGTCCGATGTTAATCAACTAATTTGTTGTTTTGTAACGGGTAATGTAACTCCTACTTTTTAATTAAAATGAATTACATAAATAAATTAACCCTTAAATTATTCATTTAACACCTCTAATTTATATCAAAAATTAAATAAAAACTAACCCACAAAATAATTTATTCAAAGCGCCCAACAGAAAACGTGTCCTTGCTCGTGGCACAACTTGTAACAATATTAATATTAATCAGTGGGCTGAATCATATGACAAAAACAATAATTTTATTACACAATATATCAGTTACTGGTTAAAAAGACTTAATTTATATTCAAGGGCCGGCTAAACATGGAAGCAATGTTGGGACTTTCAAGTGGGTTTCAGTGCTTGGAATTATATAGATTTAGATAGTAATAACGTCATCGCGTATAGTTTATAGATAACACCTACAACAATAACGCCACGGATGACCTAATCAAACCCACAAAGCTTAACACATGAAATGGACGTAAAATCGGGTTTTAAAAGGAAGTGTGTCATTGTATATATAAAAAAATATTTACTAATCTTGCAATTTATTCATGTTGCAATAATGTGGAGGAGAGTCCAGGAGAAATGCCCGAAGGGCATGGGCTTTAAGTTAATGAACTGTTCTTTTAAACGTGTTTAAACAGAGATGTATAAATGTTAAATGCCAAACTAATGCATCGCAGTATATTATTACTGAGAACACGTTTAATTTGAAAATCTTACGTAATTGCGTTTTTAACTTGTTTATTGATGGATCACTTTTTGCTTGCAAACTAATTTCACACCTATTTTATGTAAATGGCAAAAAAATTATAATTTTAATTGGTTATTGATTTTATTTTTTAATATTTTAATAATTTGAGATAATACAAATGAATAATACAATGAAATATTTAGTGGAAGATTGTTAAAAATAACAAAATTGCATCCACATTGTTTTATATTTTTATTTTTTATAAAAAGTAAATTTTGTTTAAAGTTATTTGAAATTTTCCATATTGGAAAGCTTGTTGATTTCAATTATGTATACTCATGTCCAGTTGCTGCTCGTTACTTGATAAACAAATTTACAAACTCACTATAAATGAGTGTTAAAGATAAAATATCAAAATTATCGTAAAAATTAAACATAAAAATGAAAGTGTGGTCACCACACGACTTTTATTTACGAATTTGATACATATCCGTTGCTTTTAATAATTACATAACTATATTTCATTAATTATCAGCCAATTAGGTTGGCAGTATGTCTCTGCAACATAATTTTTATTGTGAAATGTATGTTGGCAGTAACTCCTATAGTGACATCCGTCACTTTTAAATGATATATAAGCTATATCATTAATTGTCAGCTAAATATAATAACAGTATGTCTCTGCAACTTTATAGGAATAAATTTAATAAATTTTTGATTAGCAACAAACCAGAATGAGTTCTTAAAATTTTAAATTTGGAAAAAGTGATTTATGTCGAATTATTGCAGAATTAGTTGAAATATGGCAAGGCAGTGACGTGGAACCCCTTTTCTATATTTTCTGAAATTTTCAAAAAAATTGAAGAAAAAATCTTAACCGGCAAACGGGGAGAAAATTAAAAAATGTGCATTATCAACTTTGTGCGCACATTTTTTCTTCATTATATGCCAGAAGCTGCACTTCCTAGCTCAAAAACTGGGACAGTTATTCAAAACTCCACAGACCCCTGAAAACAAACCCAAAAAAAAGAATAATTTTTTTTAATTTTTATTTCTGATTACGCAACATTGTTAGAAAAATTATTTCATCAAGTTGTAAAGACATATATCATTCGACTGGTTACTACACGACCATCATTACGAATTTGAGACATATCCGTTACTTTTGACAAAATATAAGTATATTTCATTATTATTAGCTAATTAGGTTGGCAATATGACTCTTCAATTTCATTTGGTTAAAATGTATGTTACTCCGATAGTGACATATGTCACTTTTAAATGCTATATAACCCTATTTCATTAATTCTCAGCTGATTATAATGACAGTATATTTTTCCGATTAATTAATAATTTGATGAGAATAATTTCAATAAAATTTTGCTTAACAACGAATTTAAAAAAAAATGAAAAAAAAAATTTGTTGTAAATTTAATTTTGAACACTTTTGTACTCTTATGTTTTTTTTCATAAACTGGATAGTTTCTGAAATTTTTGCAAAAAGTTGTTTTCGATGGGGTTTTTGTGTGTCTGTCAGTCTGTTTGTGTCCTCTTTACGGGTCAGAGGGCGGCTGATCGACCTGTAAGTTCATCTTTAATAAGCTTTAAATAAAAATTCACCAACCGGAAGTTTTTTTTAATTTTTTTCGGTTTTTGGCAAATAATTTAAAAACTATCAAGATTATGAAATAAAAACAAGAGTACAAAAGTGTTTAGAATTAACATTTGCAACAAATTTTATTCTTGTTATTAAACATTTTAAAAACTCCTCTTTGTTCGTTGCTAAGCAGCAATTTCAGTAAAATTATTCCCTTCAAGTTGTAGAGACCTACTGCCAATCTAGTTAGATATTAATTAATAAAATATAGTTATAGTTAGTTTCTATCAATAGTAATAAATATGTCCAAAATTTGTAAATGGAAGTCCACAATTCCATTGTTTTTTGTTCGTAAATTGTTTAATTTTGATCAAATTGATGTAAATTTTAAAAAAATTGATAATAAACGTCAAAATTTTAAAGAAATTGTAGAAATTTGACCAACATAATAAGTGCAATTTAAACCAAAATATTGCACCAAATAACAGTTTTAAGTAAAATCTCTCTACTTTACTTAAAATCATTTAAAATTTTAATAAAGTTTGTTCCAATTTTTAAAATTCATTGTGAGGCCTCAAAATTTAATTACGCCTGTGGCCTCTCAAGTAGTTAATCTGCCACTGACCATTTTAAAGGGTGAAACTGTATGAATTTAGCCACGTTTTTTCTCCTTTTTGAGAGGTTGCCTCATAAGTTCACAAACCACTGAATTAAAGAGCATGCCAGGCAAATCCAAAATTGTATCTTTAATAAATGCAAGTACTCAAATAATGCCACTTTACATAACCATAAAAGTTTTATGTTCTTCGGAGAAAACGATTTTTATTCTCTATTATTCTGACGTAACACTAACACTGAATTATTTATAATCGACATGCACCGCTGCATATGAGCGTTTTTAAAATTTCAAATTTTATAGAAATATTGAGTCTTCAGAAAAGGTAGTTGTGTGCATCCTCTTTAGGTTCCAGACAACTTCATATTTAGAATTTTAGCCATTGGAATTTATAAGTAATATCCACCAATTGGAAGCGATAGTTTTTTCCTCTACAAGCTAAACAACCAAAAAAATTTTATCTTGGACTATTTTTAAAGGATCTGGAACTTTGTAGTTTCTGAGCAAAATCAATAAACCGGAAGTGAAAATTTACTCGAACCATTTTTTAAAAATTTTGCAATTATTTCGTAAAGAATACATATTTTAAAATTTTTTTATAAAAATAAAATTGTTGCAAATCGTGAACTTTTATTTAAAAGATTTTTTATAGCATGAATTTTTTTTACTTAATGAAAAGTCGAGTGAAGGACAAACTAATTTTTTTAGATTTTTAACAAAAAACTTCCCAGTATAATATTTTGAATTGATTAGTCTCATTTTATATTTCGGATGAATTTTCCATTGTAAATAAAATGTTAATATTAATTTTCTACCTAAATGGAAATAAAAATGTATTTTCAATTGAGCTGCTATTTACGAAGTGCAATGCTGTCATATCTCGGAAATAAAATGCGTATATAAAATATTCGAATCATCCTTTAAATTTTATATACAACGTACGTGATGCGCATTTGAAGAGTAATCAATGATTGATTTCATAAATAAACGAATGAAATGTAGGGATTTTTTGATTAAAAATTGCTTTTATAATTTAAAAATTTAGTAATAAATTACAAAATTGGATTAAAATATATTAAGAAGGATAATAACTCAAATATAACTACCGCTTTTGGCATTAAAAAGATTAAACTACGTCCAAAGCAAATATGTATGTAAAAATCAGAAAAATCTGTATAAATGTAAATATCCCTCTGCATGCATATAAATTATCATAAAGAATAGAATAATATAAAGCAATTTGGCAAGAGCGCGAATTAGTTTGATAACTTATTCATCTCAAAAGTTGTTTGGTAGAAAATATATATTAATAGATCTGTAGCAATAAGCAGTATTCACAGTTACATCGTTGCGGCAGGTCGGGAAATTTAATGCGCGTTCGTTTTCAATTTAGGTGTACATATACGATCCAATTGGAAATTTCCTAATATATTTTACAAATTCTTGAAATCGTGGTAAGTCACATAACACACAATACGAGACTATAGTACGCCGAGAAGTAGATGCACACAGAGAGTCGAGTGGTGAATCAATACTATGCAGTTTAAAGAAGATATAACGGAATGCGAGAGTAGAGTGGCCTCTCCAACTCTTCATTTCTCCTCTTCTCCTCTCATTCCCGTCTTACATAATCCATAACCATAATCCATTGTTCTATATACCTCTCTGTACATTATTGTTGCATTAATATAATGAAAATGAAAGTCTTCGTTAGTTGCATTAAGTTTATACTATGAAATTCTCCTCCTTAATCTTGCTAGTATATGTAGATGCAAAACTTTTCTTCTGAAATGTTTATTATGCAATATCATCATCATTACTCGGTGCAAACAAAATTATTTGCCTCATTAAACATTCCAACCTATCAAATTTAATCCTGCAATATAAAATCCAATCTGATACTTAAGTGCATGTTAATTGCATTATATTGTACGGGGTCGTGGTAGTTTTTTTTTATTTATCCAATCGATCCACACAGAAATATTTTCCTTTATTTATAAAAGCTAAATATACACATTCAAATTGTATTTTTATTTGAAATAAAGTTGTGCAGTTTAAAAAGCGTATGCTAATTTAATCAGTAACGATGGGTTAGGTCAGGATATAACTATTCATTGTTGCAATTACGCTATATATTTTTATATAATATTCAGATCATAATGTTTTTATAACGTTATATACTTTATGTAAATTCCTTTCTGCGTTTTATTGATTCTAAAATATTTTAAAAAGCTTTTTGTGTTTCATTACTAAGGTATTTTGATGAAGATATTAAATTTGTTTAAAAACGACAAGTGCCGTTTATTTGCATGATTTAATCATAGGATATCATTTCATTTGTGCTAATAGGTTTGCTATTAGGATATGTATGTGTTTTGTTTTTAATGTTCATAGTTTTAAAATATAATAGGTACTTTATTGCCTACTAATTGGGTGTACAGTATTAATTTTTTAAGTACTTAATTTCAAGTAATTGCTAATTTGAGTGGGACATATTCAACCTTTAAAGCATCTCTCTAACACCCAGAACCACACCCCAAAATATCTTAAAAGAACATCAAAATGAACACCCTGTATAAAGTAAATTGAGTAGAATTTTACAACTAAAAAAAAACAACATAAAGTTTTTATTTAATTTTAAAAATAAGGTATTTGCTTGATCTGCATGCAGCTTGATCTGCATGCTAAAAATGTGGCTTACAGAAATTAATTTATATTTTTGTGCTTGCAAGGATTAGCCGTCTCCACAAGAGTTATGACTGAGGCTTTAAAATCAATAAACTTTACAGATTACAACATGGGACTCTTTACCGTTACCAGGGACGTCACGAGGAATCTTTTTCCTTGTCCTCAATTATTTCATAATTTAAATTTAATTCTACAAATAAAATTTTATTATTTATTTCAAAACTTAAACTACAATATTTTATTACAATAAACTATCCCCTTGAACACTGATAGAAAACCACTATTTCAAAAAACGTCTGCCTGATGGGTAATTTTTTTGTAATTTGCAGAATTTGCACCCTTATTCAAAAACCATTAATAGGCATGAAATTTTGTATACAGTAGTTAGAGGATGTGGTTAATATTTTTTATAGATGCATCTTTATTAAATTTATGTACATATCAACTGGAAATATTCAAACAATTTTCTAAACTATATACAAATAGACCAAATAGTTGATTAAATAAAATTAAAAAAAAATGTTTTTCAAAATAAGTTGGTAACCCTAAAAACAAAATAAAAAGATGGAAACCCTAAGACGTTAAAAAACTAAAAAAATATCATTAGGACGAGGCTTTTGTGGTCTTAATTTATTCTAAGGCACTTGTAAGAATGATAAAGTTAATATATTAAGGCTTTTTTATATTAAAGAAGGTGGCAACCCCAGTTTTAAATTGAAAAAGGTGGCAACCCTAACCTAATGTATAAATAAAAATTCATGGTTAAATATTTCAATTTAAATCGCTTATTTTTTTTAAACATTTTAAATCTTGTCTAGTTGCTGGTTTTAAAATGAAAAAAATATTTAAATTTAAACATCATTTTTTGTGTTCACCCTTTAGATATAATTTATCATTTTATCAACACGGCTTTTGCACAGTTCTTGAATTTAGGGCATGAACCACCAAGTGACATTTTCTGATGACATTTTCTTCAAACAAATTTATTTCCTGGTTTATTTTCTGTACGTTATAGAGATTTTTGTACAAAGGGCGAATTTAATTGCGGTTGTTCTTAATTTTATTAAAATGAAAAATAAATTATTTAATTTTAAGTGTTACAACAACTAGGTAAACGTAATATTAAATTAATTAATCGTTTTATTTTCTTTAGTGGGATTGAGAAATAAGTATTCTTTAAAGTGAAACTGAGTAAATATAATTGAAATTTTAGGAATATTTCCAAATGTTTGGCAATGAACAAGTTTATTGACATCTTAACATGGGCGTCGCCAGGGTAGGGCAAGAAGGGGCACTTGCCCCCTCCTGCATCTCATAATGTAGCACATAAAACTTTTAAAAATCTAAAAAAAATTATACTAATTTATAGTCTTGCATAAAAGTCTGCCCGAGTGCGGCGTCTTGCCTTGCCCCCTTCTGCATAAAATTCTGCCGACGCCTATGCATCTTAACATGTTATGTTAAGAACGAATTTTACTATAAAGACCACAAGGAAAATAATATATTCTAATATTATTTAGTTTAAAAAAAATTAATTAAAACTGCTTTGAAAGAATTGTTATAAAGCCAACAAACACATTTTGTAGGTTTCCTTGGTATGTCACAGGTTCACAGGCCAACAGGTTTCTATAAATCAAAATTTTTCTTTTTGTCAAGCATTTCTTTTTTCTTCGGAGCAAAAAGAGAAATCGCAAAAATGTTGATAGTAAAGACAAATAGTTAATAAACACAAAAAAGTTTTCGATAATCTCTAAAGAACCAAATGCTATTGAGAAATGATTTTGACGACCATTTTTCTTTTGATATTTTGAAAATTTTGGTGTTTTCTCATATATGTCAGGTTTACGTTCCTGAAAATCAACTTCTCGAAAATCGATTTTGTGACTATCTATATTTCGACAAACCTTTTTCCTGGTTACCCACTGACTGAGAAATGAAACTTTATGGTTTTGGATTAGATTCTCTCATTGTAATCAGAACAAACCGGAACCACATCTATCAAAATTTATTTAAATTTCTATTAAATTTTTAAATTTAAAATCTAAATATTGAAATTAAAAATAAAATATTGAAGATCATTGAAAATATAAAAAATGTCATTAATGAAAAAATCAGTAAAAAACTGAAGAATAAATCAAAATCAGAAAAAAAGTCAAATACTAGATTAAAAATAAGAATGTGAATTAAATCGCGTATTTTTATTGGTTGTTGCCAACGTTTCGCTCGCCATTGCAGGCGAGCATTCTCAAGGCGGAAAAGTCCGATGACTGAAGACCTTGTTCGAGTGTGTATGCCTATATAGGACGAAGTCGCGAAAGTCTAAATTCTAAATTAATGTAAATTAAAATTTTATAAATGTAAATTTAATAATGGAAACGGAATTAAAATGTCCAAAAATGGTAATAATATCAAAAGTTAATCACAAAAATTGAAAGAAAAGCCAAAAATCTGTAAACGTCTGAAATATAAATTAAAAAGTCAAATATCTAAAAAACATGCTATGTGGAACAAAATCATTAAAACAATTAACTTTTCGAAAAAATATTTGAACAGGTCGATTTACTTTTTACGTATCTTTATTTTTGTTTTTTATTGACATATGTCAAAGCAATGACGTCATTGTAAATTCTTTAAAATTGCAATAGAGGTCACCAAGTGGCACCTCAGTTAAAATTTTTATTCTTCACCTAACCTCAAATTTTGGTAACGTTTAGTTACCTGTTTAAAGGTGGCACCACTTGGAGTGTTGCTTAGATTTTTGTTTTCATCATTTTTCAAAATTTTGCTTATAAATTACTATTTACATCTACAAGGAATAGCACAGAGAATTTCTTAAAAAAGTTAAGTTTATTCGCTCTCTGTATTGAAAAAATGGGAAGAAATGTTAACAGCTGAAAAATATGTCAAAAATCGGAATAAATTTTAACAAAAATGGCGAATATTTAAATAAAAATTAAAAAAACGACAAAAATCAAAGTCGACTTAGAATGTAATAAAAATATGCAAAATCTGAATAAATTTGTCAAAAATCTAAATAAAAATGTCAAAATCTAATAAAGGAAAAGTCAAAATCTAAATAAAATGTCAAAAAACAAAATAAAAATGTTATAAATTCGAATAAAAATGTCAAAAATTGAAAATAAAAAGTAAAATATCTGAAAAACTTCGAAAATAAAGTTTTATATAAAAAAAAACGGCAAAAATCTTATAAGAGGCGAATGTCTAAATTAAATGTTTTGTAATGTGCAAAATTTATTAAAAATTTAAAAGCTACAAAAATATGTCACAATTTAAAGAAAATGTCAAAGAACAAAATACTAAGGTTAATTCGAATAAAAATGTCAAAATCTGAATAGAAATGGTCAAAAATCGAAAATAAAATGTAAAATATTAGAAAAATAACCAAAAATCAAAAAAAAATCGAAAATAAAATTCATATAGTATCTAAAAAAAAATTCAAAAATCAGGAAAAAATCGAAAATAAAAATCATATAGTATCTAAAAAAAAATTCAAAAATCAGGAAAAAGTCAAAAATCCGAAATTAAAAGTAAAAATATATAAAATCACAAATAAATATTTAGTAGTGCAGGCGCATATCCATAAATTTTCTTATTTAAGATAACATCGTTCTTAAAATAATTTTTACTAAAAATAAGCTTTCATTCATCGTCATATTCTTTTGAGCTACATATTAATAAAAACTCGATTTCGATTTGATCTTAAACACAGTATTCTTTCGTTATATCCGCAATATCCAATGTAATTCCTATTTCAGTCTTGTAAAAGCTTTTTCCTTCGCATCAGGTATTTACGAAAATTTCGCCTTCTCCTTTAAGTAAGTCAAAGTTAGAAAATTTGATATTACAATAAATCACTTAGTTTCACAGATAGAATACTCGTATAATTATTATAATATACTAAAATTGTAATTTCCCCTTCTCCTAACAAAAAAACAACTAAACTCAACATTTTTCACCGACGCGGCGATAGTTTATAAACTAATCTAGTACACGGCAATCTATTCAAGCGCGGGAACGTAAATACCATAACCGCGGATAAGAGGTGGATGTAGGAAGGATGTCCAAGAAATTAAAAATCTTTATAAAACAGTCGATATTTACTAGACGAATTTGATTTTATTAACATACTATTGACCGTTGGGATTTGTTTAGTAAATAATAACCAATTATTAATAGAACAAGTAAAAACACCCAATAACTGGTTTTTATAAATTGATGGTTCCAAATTACTTTATTTTTATTTATTTGCGATTATTATATTTTTATTTTTACCTTCAGATTTTTGACTATTTTTCTGATTTTTATTTTTTTTTTAATTATTTAACTTTTTAATTTCATTTTTTGATATTTTTATAAAGAGTATGACATTTTTATTCAGATTTGTATTTATGAGGCTGGAGATTTCATGCTCCAAATCGGGGACGTCTGGCAACCTTAGCAAATATCACATTTTATAAAAATTATTGAAATAGCATTTAATTACGTGTTGCAAGTGGTAACGAATAGATAAAAGTAGAAAATCAAAAGTTAATCTTCAATATTTTTTGCGTGTCACTCAATGGTAGTGGAAAATCAAAAGTTAATCTTTAATATTTTTTGCGTGTCACTCAATGGTTGCCACCGGTGGTCCGAATGCCTTAGGTTGCCTACCGCTGATTTAACCTATCATTAATGCTTTCTAGATAAAGATTAGCAAAATACACCCTGCATAAGTTATATAATTTAAATAATTTTAAAATTTCTTTGTTTAATAATATTAATTATATTAAATAACCATAAAACATAACAATGAATTTAAAATTATTTTATTACAATATGAAGAAATCAATATTAATTTGTATTTTACAAGCAATAAAATGTTTTGCACATTTGCAGCATCACGCAAAGTAATTTCCGCTTACCCAAAAGTTTTGGCTGATAGTGTTTATGTGATTAAAGTAATAATTATTACATAGCGCGTTATTAGGTTGTAATTTTATTTGATAACTAGGTCATATTTACTAATTATTATGTGCATGCGTTCGTGGTGCAGACTGCAGTTACGAGCTTTAGAACTTCTATGATAAAGTTTGGATCAAATAGTTTCTATTCTTAAAATCTTGGTATTATATACCTTGATAAAATTACACACAACAATAATAATAAAAAGAAAGTCAAGAATGTTGTCAGTTGAGATAAACAGGATGTTGTTGAAAATATAATTTTAATGAATTTATATTCATATTTATTCCACCCAGTATACAGGATGTTCCAAAGTAAGCGGGCACATTGATAACTTTATTGTGTCTTGTGATACGATTTCGGTTAAATGGGCAAACTAAAAGTACTTTTATCGTAGATTTTGGTGACCAAAAGAAAAAAATAATTGACAGGTTTCGGAGAAAAAGTGAAATTTTTTTAATGAAACACCCAGTATATTTTTAAATATTTTTAAAGAGAAAATCATTTTAAACAAAATTGCATGTATACGCTATATCTGTATTTTAATCAAGTAAGTCAATAAAGAAGCGATTAAAATTAATAATAAATTTTTACAAATTATTATAAATAAATATTTTACTCATAATTATTTAAGGTATTTATTATTTAAGTTTAAGAATGGATTTTACATGTCGAATAATTCTCTAAGCAGGTGTGAAAGAACTTCTTAAAGTTATACAAAAAAATTGAAAAACTCAGAAACCTGACGTTCAATTGTTTTTCTGTTTACGGCATCGTTTTCTAATTAAAAGTACTACTGAATTCCTGACGACTTCGTATCTTCAAACATACCAAAGTTACCAATGTTGCCAATTTAATATGGAAATCCTGTATAACAGAAATAATAAAAAATAACTAAAACTTTATATTTTTAATTGCCCTTTTAAATTTTATACATTTTTAATTTTTAAAAGTTTTATATACAGGGTGTACAAAATTTCTGAAAAGGGTCAAATATCTTAAGCTATACTCTTGTCATTAAAAACTACGAAATTATTTTTAAAAAATATGTTAAATTAAAGCCTTTTTCTTCCTCCTTTGTGGATCGATATGGGGGCAAGTTTGAAATTTTAAATAGGAACAAATGGCAGATTCAGATTCTACTGATAAAAAATAACCTTTATTTAAAACCCTGTTTTGTCATAATCGCTGTAGTCGCAAAAAAAATTATCGATTTACTGTTTCTGCGATTATAGCGCCATATACGA
>JARJDX010040309.1:0-10441 GCA_030264735.1 Gymnusa sp. GC000175
GGAAACGTTCATGTTGGAGATGAAGGATTTTGGACTTGGTATTACGTAGATTACGAGTATTATTGTATTGAGACCCAACAACATTTTAATGAGAAACCGAAAGAAAAAATATTTATTTTTTCTTCGAAAGTATTTTTATGGGGCAGAATTAAATTTATATCTGGATCAGTTATTCAAATGTTATCAATAATCTGTTTGGGATTGACTATTTTCTGTTTTTCGATATTACCGGATATGCAGAATCTTTATGGAAAGCTGGTTATCACATACTGTTTCGTTATGATTCCACAATTTCTATTTATAATTGTTATAGACCAGTTATCAGATTATTTATTTGGTACAATATGGTGTGTTATATTAGGTGTGTATTATATTAAAAATTGTGTTAATAGCACAGATTATCTGGTAGTTTTCTATGTGTGACGTTAAGAAGTCTGAACGCCTAAATGAAGTAACAGTTCAGTTCAATCCGGTATAACCCTCGGTTCCATCTGGTCAACTGACGTTTCGGGTAATTCTTCAGTCTTACTAGATATGCTCCTATCCAATCCTTGGTCCACTTCTTCTTTTTTGTCCTGTTTTTTTCTTCTCCTGCAAAATGCTGATTTTCTTTTTTCACCCATGCCACTTTTTGCCACACCAACAATAACAACAGGAATAACTGACACAACTTTAGAAAAAACTGGAGGAACTAGACGAAAAACTGAGCTATAGCTACACACGCTAAGTTCAGTTATTCGTTCAATTTATTCTTCCGATCAGGATTTAGGTAAACTTACAGATAAACTGAAAGTGTATAGAGCTTTTTACTGTTACTACTAGGTTTATAATCAATAGAACTGTACTTTATGGTACTATTCTCAACAAAATTTTACGTTAACTGCGCTGTAATAAAAATCATATTACATAATACACATACTGCAGCTAGTAGGAGTCTGTTTCAAAGTAAATTTACAATTAAAGTACAATCGAACTTCCCTATATCGAATCATCATAGTTATAGGACCAAATGATGATAAGGTTTCAATTTTTAGGATTTTTATTGTGGTTTAGTTATCTGGCATCTTTTACATGGTTAAATATAATTTGTTTGGATACCTGGATAGCGTTTGGGTAAGTTTTATAGTAATAACATTATTTTAATTTATTTGGCATAAACATAAAGGAAAAATGTTATCTAAAGCCTGGAAATTTAAAAATCACTAAAAACAGACATAACAAATAAACGTAAGATACAACCAATCTCCACTCAAAAATGATAACAACACCACTCAAAACAAAAAAGAGAATCAAGAAAATACGAAATACCAACGAAGATTTTTAATATTTTGAACTGAATTACCATTTTTTTATAGATCCATGAGAAATATAAAAAATAGAGGAAAAGAACTAAAAAGATTGATCTATTACAACCTCTACGGCTGGGGATTGCCGACTACAATTACTTTCGTTGCACTTTTAGCTTATAACACAAACTTCTTTCCAAATTGTTTGATCCCAAAAATTGGAAGTGGAGAATGTTTTTTTAACAGAAGTAAAAAAATCAAAAACGTTTTAAATATAAGAAAAATACATATTTTATAATTCTAGGTGGAATTCCTTACGATTATTATATATATTTTACTGCACCAATTTTGTTATTAATTATGAGTAATATACTGCTATTTTTGAAGGCGACAAGGTACTGTTACAAAGTTAAAAGTGAAATTCAAAGAATGAATGATAACGCAACTGAAACGAAGCTACACTGCAAATTCTTTTATACAGATAAAGAGAGGTAAACAAACATATTATGCTGTAAAAAAATGTTAAAAATTTCTCTAGGAATTTTATTAAAAATTTTGTAAAGAACAGCTTAGTCATAAAAAGTGACGTCAGGCTCCGCCCACCTTGGTTCTTTAGATCAAAATATACGTATTTCAAATTAAATTTTAGATAAACAGAATCGATGTACAGTGGGTTGCATACCCAATACAAAATTACATCCATATATTACGATTAGAATGATCCACTATTAGAGATCATTCCACTCACACAGACACGCCCACCTTGAGCGGCTAAACAATTTAATCAAATGTCAAATTAGTTTTTGAGGTTAGTAAAATTGTAACATAAAACGTTAAGTGACTAAAATATACAGTCGTAATGTCATATTCGTTAAAAAACCAACATAACACAAATGTTCATCCAAAATTCAAAACACCATGGCAACTAATTTGTTTATTTGAAGGCTCAAGGAGGGCGTAGCCTTGTCGTTACATTAGAATGATCTATAGCTTTGTAAACATTAAATTATTTACATTTTTGTTTTAGACTTTTAATGTTTTTAAAATTATTTCTATTAATGGGAGTTTCTTGGTTATTTGAAGTAATCTCTGGAATATGGTCTTTCAGGAATAACGAAGTGACCGAAATTATTGAGGCAATTTTTGATGACATTAATTCTTTACAAGGTATTTTTTACTTTTTTTGTTTGTAAAAATGATTTACCAATATTTTTTCAGGTGTTTTTATTTTTGGAATTTTTATTTTTAAGAAAAGAATCTTTACATTATTAGGTTATCGATTATGTCCTAAATTAATGAAACCGAAAATATTACCAAATTCCTCAATAATCATTGTAACAAATAGGAATGTAACTTTACAAAGCTCCCTATCAATATGAAGATCTTTTTGAAAAACTTTGAATTTGTTAATGTAATTAACCCCTTGACTGTTAAAGGCCATGGATATGTTTTTATATACTTATTTGTATTTGAGAAAGGCGTAAACGAATTTGTAAGATTTTGATTTGCTTTTCCTTAAAAAAATCTTACCGACTGCGCCATTTTTGTTTCGCCAAAACACGTTAAAATTTTTTAATAGCTCCCGCAAAGGGTTAAGTAAAATTTTTGTAAAACTAAAAATTTAAATAATAAAAATCTTACCGACTGCGCCATTTTTGTTTCGCCAAAAAAAGTTCAATTTTTTAGAAGCTGCCCTATATTTTATATTTATTAAAAACGTATATACACGCCTTTGGCAAAGGGTTAAGTAAAATTTTTGTAAAACTAAAAATTAAAATATTTTAATCTATTGTTTTTAAATCTTTATTTATAAAAGTTGGAAACTATAACATTATATTCTTTGATAATTCGTATTCTACACCCATCATAACCAAATTCTTGTCCACGTGATTCTTATTAACGTTGTTTCTTGTTAACGTTTCTCTTTGTTTTATTGTTCCTTGTCCACGTTAGTTCTTATTCACAATGTACTTTGTCAAAATAATTCCTTGTCCATGTGAACAAGAAACAACGTCGACAAGAAAACGCTAACAAAAAAAAACATTGCCTAAACAGCAACATGTATATAGAACAATGTAGACAAAGTTGTCGATGATATACAGACGGAGAAAAACGTGAACAAGTGATAAACAACAAAAAAACGAAAACTAGGATCAACAATAGAAAAGAATAATGTAGGCAAGAAACAAAGAGGATAAGTAGCAACATGAAGAAATAATTAGGTGATCAAGGAACATGTTAATAAAGAATCTTACTAATAACATTGAACACAGATTAAAAGAAACGTATTGCTACGGTAGCATTTTTTCCGGTGATATTTTGTCCTCGCGATATTTTGTTCGGCGACATTTTGTCCTCGCGACATTTTGTTCAGCGACATTTTGTTCGGCGACATTTTGTCCTCGCGACATTTTGTTCGGCGATATTTTGTCCTCGTGATATTTTGTTTGACAACATTTTGTCCTCGCGACATTTTGTTTGGCGACATTTTGTTCAGCGACATTTTGTTCTAGAACCCTCATTCACTAGAGACTTAATGTGCACAAAAGCTCCGGTCACACAAATGTAAAGTATGTAGGTATAAAACTATTTATTTTTATATTTATATAAAATATTTATCAGTATTTAAATTAGTTAAACAATTAGTTGCATTACACTAAATGCCATTAATGTTTCAAGGTATAACAATAATTTTGTTTACTAGTCATTTATATAACTCTGTTAACAAAACATGAATAAATAATTCGCGCAGTTTGAAATGTTAACCAACATATTGGTGTGCATTTCTTTAATTACTATAAGTTCAAATTTAAAATATAAAGATACTGAAGATTTTAACCCAAACCACAAATCACATTTAAAATGCTGTGAAATAAATAAATATTTGGTTTTAGAGAACAAAATAATCAAATGTAAACTCCTTAGATATCAACAAATTCAAATAGACGCCACGAGTCTTGCAAATTTTTCAAAGAGTTGTAAGGAAGAAGAATGTGTAGATGTTTTAATTGATAACAACAAGACACCAAAATTGGTGGAAATAAGAAATTGCAAAATTAATAAAGTCCTGAATGATTATGTTCCATACCCAAAATGTTGTCCTGTTGATCGTAGCTATGACCCAACCGAGCATAAATGTTTCGAAACAAAATCATCGTTTGACATTGCTCCGATATTTCAAATCTTTAACGTTGGTTTATATAATTGTCAAATTTCCAAAGAAGCAATTATTGATTATATAAATCACCCTTTTACGATAACCAATCAAAATGCAATTTTAAACAACGGAAAGAAATTTGAGTATGGAAAATATTGCATTGATAAAAATTTTTACACCAACGAAAAAATTTTACGAGCTTGCGAACCCAGTAAAGATGTGTGCAAAGCGTTGGATATTTATAATTCTGGAATTAGATGCTTTCTTAAGTGTTGCCCTGATGGAGAAATATATATTCGTGATAAGTGTACACCAACATACAGTTATGGTATAAACCTTACATTGGAGTCAGAAATCATCCAACACACCCATGGTAATATTAATTGTTAAAATTTGACGCGTTATTTGTTTTTGTTGTTGACAACGTTTGCTCCCATTTCAAGAAGCGTTTTTAGGTTAAATCTGTCTATTTATCTACTTATCTGTATACGAAGTTTGATGCGTTCAAGACAGATTCCGCCTTACACACACAGACCCCTTCCTTGTGTATATTATTCCAGCGATACAAAATTTATAGTGGTTTTCTACGTGATGGCTTAGTCATCGAAAAAATTCAAAAAAAAATTATGGTACGAAATGCGTAAAGGAATATTTGGAATATTTTGATTCGCTTTTCGTCACAACAATCCTACCGACTGCGCCATTTTCATTTCCGAAACACGTTAATATTTTTAAAGGCGTATATATGAGATCCCTCATATTTTATTAGCAATATGATTTTTTACCGTCGTACCAAGCACGTTCTTATTTTTAGCCTGCACAACACTTTCTGTAATGGGGACCAAACATTGACAATAACAAAATAAAAATTTAAAGTCGAAATTTAAAAAATTTATATCGATTTAACTCGTAAATCTTAGATACCAAATTAAAGTAGTCACTTTTGTGTGACAATTTTAATTTTTTTTTAGATACAAATTTTGGAATTATTCAAGCTCCTCCACATAGTAAATACGTATTTAATCTAACTTCTAGAGATTTTTTGATTGATAAAATTGGAAACTTACCTACTGCAGAAAAAGGATTTGGAAATCTATTAAAATTAGAAGATGAATATTATTGCATTGAAACTGCAATAAATTCAGACAAGGAAGCAGAGCAAAATATTTATTTCTTTAAGGACAATCCGCTTCCACACACAGCAATGAAGTTTGAATCTAGTTTAATTGCAATGATGATTTCATGTGTGGCACTTTTTCTTACCATATTATGCTACATTCTATTACCAGAATTAAGAAATTTTTATGGAAAGATGATTATTATTTATTGTTTTGTGATTATACTTGGGTTTGCAATTTTGATTTTTTTGGATTTGACTAGTACAACACTTGAGAATACAAAATGGTGTATTGCTTTGGGTAAGTTTAAATAATTTTTATTTGATTGCAATATCTGTCAGCTTCTTCTTTTTTTTTTCCCTCAATTATGGGCAAAACTGCTCTTCGCTCTTTCATTTCCTGGGGCGTTCCATGGTTCTTCTACCAGCTGGTGACTTGCCTCTTCCTACCCTCACCAGTTTGTTCCCGCCATTATTTCTGTTTGTTCGTTTTAATAACTTTCATCTTCTTTTTCTTTCATTTCAAGAAAATACAGAACTGCATGTTTCTTCTAGCTTAGTTCGTCAGTCCATCGTTTTCCAGGACATTGTATTGCTCTCCTACCAATTGGCGACTTGTCTCTTCCAATCCTCAACATTGTGTCCTCTGGAATTCTTTTCATGTGTTGGTTCTAATAATTTTCATATTTTTCTTCTTCTCACTTCTTATTAATAATAGGGAGACTTGCTTGTTTTTCTTTGGTATCTTCTAGTTCAGTTCATCTCTCCATCATTTACTACGACTTTCTATTGCTCTTCTACCAACTGGCGACTTCTCTCTTGTTACCCTCACCATTCTGATTTTAACGAATATTTTTATTTTAAGGCTTTTCATTAAATTTTGCATGGATAGCACAATTTAGTTGGCTAAACCTAATTTGCTTTGATACATGGATGTGCATCAAGTAAGAAAATACAGAAACACAGCTTGCCCAGATTACTGTGGCATGTGAAATGTTCAAAACACTGACAAGGATAGAAGAGAAATGAAGAGAATCATTGAGAATGAGTAATAAATACCACCTTATATAACTGCCTCCACTCTAATGTGAAATTAATTTGTGCGCATCCATGTTCAAATGCCACGGTGAACTGGGCAAGCTGTACATAACTTCTTAATATAAGAAATAATCTATTTTTACAATTTTAGCAAGGTCATAAGTGTTAAAAACAAGGGCAAAGAACTAAAAAGATTTATTTTTTACAACTTCTACGGTTGGGGAGTACCTTCGGTAATTACTCTGTTTACCGTTCTAATTTACAAAACACAAGCTTTGCCTGATTGTTTGGTGCCACACATTGGTCAGAGAAAATGCTTTTTTGAAAAAAGTGAAAAATTGTAAAATATTTTAAAATGAAATGAATTATTTTTTTGTTTTTTTTTAGTTAAGGGTACCTACGATTACTACTTATATTTTGCAGCACCTGTTATGATTCTTATAATTGTGAATATCATTTTATTCGTAAAGTCTGTAACAACGTATTTCAAAATCAAAAACGAAGTTATGAGAGTGACCGACAATTTGCGCAAAAATACACAGCAATGTGCAATCTTCAATTTTAATAAAGAGAAGTAGGACTATTTTTGTATTTTGTATTTTTTTAAATTTTTATTTATTTATTGCATGGGTTTTTATTGTTTTTTTTTCTTTTTATCAAATGTAATTTACTTTTCGTTAAACAGCTTTATATATAATCGAAAGAGAGATAATTTTGACAACTGTGAAAGTTATTTGATAAACGGCGAAGTACAATTTGTTAAAACACGATAACTATCCCTATCGGGAAATATCTTCTTTAATGGTGTGGGCGCGAAATTCAAATCGTTTTGGAAATAGCAAAGGTGGATAAAACGTGCCACATTTCCTGTCAATATCTAGAATTAAATAATGCTTACCCATTTTTGCAAATTCTTTCCGGAGAACGATGATAGTCATTAATTTAGAATTTAAGCTTTCGGTGATAGTCATTGTCTGGATTTTAATTTTCGTTATTAAAGCAGCTAAACACCGAACATAACCGAAGAGAGATCATTTCGTAGATTACTAATTAACTTGCGTTTGCGAGTTAATATTTAAGCAGTAATGGCGAGCTAACCTCAGTAACGACCGCGCGATTCAATAGATGGCGCTCGCCACTTCGATGGTGACGGAGGCCTATTGATAAAATGAGAAAAACAAATAAAGAGCCCTGTAATTGTTGAATATTTTAAATTAATTGAAAACCAACGATTCTTATTGCAGATTTTTAATAATAACAAAATTGCTATTACTGATGGGAGTTATTTGGTTTATTGATATAATTACTAGCATATGGCCGTTAAGAGGAAACGAGACTGCTGTAACTGTAGAAATAGTTTTGGACGTCTTTTGCGCTTTACAAGGTTATTAAGAACATAAATTTTTTTTGAATTTAATTATTTAAAATGTATTTTACTTCAGGCGCTTTTGTATTTGGTATTTTCGTTTTAAAGAAAAGAATTTTAGGAAGTTTGTGTGATGGGTTATTTCACAAATTTAAAAAAAAGCCCAAACATTACACAACTAGTACAATTACATCTACTTAAGAAAAATATTCTTCTTGCAACAGTCAAATTGAGTACACACTTGCATGATGTAGTGAGGCAAGTAAAGTTGTTCTGCATGGTGGACAAGTTGCTTGAATTGACCCGTGTATACTAGCGAAACACTTTTTGATTTTGATTTTTCAAAATTTCAAACAAAGCTGTTATACAACTACAAAATAAAATCTTTGTAAAAATTCAAATTTTATATCTTAAATTGCATTAATGCAGTCGTTGAATTTGTAATTTTGGTAATTGTTATAAAGACATTTGGCCTGCAATAAATTTTAAATTTACACAACAGTTTTATGCAATATAAAAGCAATCACGATTAACCACGTGTACATTACAATAATAGTTTTTCCTATTAGTAATAAATACTTTTAATACTTGACCTTTAAAGTTTTCCCCTCCACAATATGTTGTTAATTAATATGCACATAATTAATTTTTATTTATGTATTTTTAGTATAACGCGTGTATCTCGAGATCATAGATGTTTTTCATAATTACGATTTGTTGTTCTGTGTTAATAATCTCTCAAACTATAAATGATTATGATTTTATGAACAGTGATCTGCAAACATTTTCAAAATGTTGTGTTCCCAAAGAATATTTAGTGTATGAGAACAAAAGACTGATATGTAAACAACTAGGTTATCAAACTTTTTTTATCGAAACTGAATTTTTTTTACATTTTCCAACAAATTGCATTGCTCAAAAATGTGTGGATTTTCTTGTAGAAAACAATACTTCACAGTTAGTACAAGTAGTAAATTGTAAAATACAGGATGAGGTAAAAAGTGTTTGTGCATATCCAAAATGTTGTCCTGTAGATCAAAGCTATGATCCAGAAGAGCACAAATGTGTAAAAAACGTATCTTCTTCATTACTAAATTCTACAGCGCTTAAAGTGCTTCGTGTTGGTTTACATTGTGAAACTAAAAGTGATGTTGTTAATTACATTGATACCAATATTACGTTGGTTAATCGAACTGCAATTTTGGAAAATGGAAAGGAAATTGATTATGGAGTTTATTGCATTGATAAAAATTATTATAGCAATGAATATATTTTAAGAGCCTGTGAACCATCTGAAGATGTTTGTATTATACAAAATGTAAACAAAATTGCAATTTTGTTTTTTTTTTTTAGCATGATGATGAAATATTTATTCGTAAAAAGAGTGCAACTAGCGTTAATACTAAAAAAGATTTAGTTATCATTAAAAAGAGTGGGGTTATAATAAATAATGGCGCTCACAGTTTATATTTGTTGTTTTGTTTTAGAGAAAAATGGATTTACTGGATCTAATGTTGATTTTATTTTAATGGGATTATCATGCATTGGTCTTGTACTAACTATTATGTGCTATTTAATTTTATCAGAACTGAGAAATCCTTATGGAATAATGATTATCATTTATTGCAGCATTTTGTTATTTAGATACGTACTTTTGATTTCCAATCATTATAATAAGAAGTATATTGATCAAAAATGGTGCATTGTTTTGGGTAAGATTTTACAATATTTAACTACTTTTGCGGAAATAGAAAATCCCATTTTGTAGAAAAAACGCAGACTTTTCCTCTTTCCAACGATATAAAACACATGCATATTAAAATAAAAATTGACTAAGAAATTAATAAATTATTGATTTTATTCAATTTGCCATACTTAACCGAAATGAATAAAACCAATATTTCTTAGTCAATTTTTATTTTAATATGCATGTGTTTTAAATCGTTGAAAAGAGAAAAAAATTTAACAGTATTAAACACAACTTTAAGCCTCATTTGAAAATTAACAGTTAATATCAATAACTCGAAAAATTGTGTATTTGTTCATTTAAGAAAGTTATAAGCCAAAAACAAAATCGGAAAAAAATTAAATTTTCGCTTTATTTAGTTACCTATGCATATTTTTGAATAAATAAATACATCATTAAATTGGTCTCCTAATGTGGCAACTTTGCCCTAATTCAACCGACATCGTATCTTTTACGGTTCTCGAAATCCCAATGGTGGAGCTCGAAAAACGGACACCCTGTATACTATTTGTATTTTTTTTAAATTTATTTATAATAATAATAATGTATTTTTATTGAATTCAAAATGTTTATCTTATTTTACGTAAAACTTAACTCTAAATTAGATTCTGCAATCCCTTTTTAAAAATCTCTGATGGTTTTTAAGATATGTATCGAATCTAAAATTTATTTTTTGGGTGTCAAAGACCAGAACGCTGATATCCAAAACGTGCAGTTAAGTAAATATAAC
>JARJDX010040312.1:0-10094 GCA_030264735.1 Gymnusa sp. GC000175
AACTATCATTCTTTTTACTTTTCAAATATGTACCTTACTATGTACTATATATGTATCTCGGCTCTTATTTTTGATGCAAATTTTTTTTTAAATATTGGGCCCCCTTAACATACTTTGTGGATACGCCACTGTTGCTATCCACCATCCCCTGCATTATCAATTGAAGTAGGCGATATTTTTTGTGTCTCAGATGACCCATGTATTCAAGCTTTCGATTTCTGAATGTAAACCTTACTTCTTTCTTTAATTTAGAATTTAAGCTTTCGCGACTTGAGTCGATGTAAATTTTCTTACTTCTTTCTCTTTCCCGAAGTGCCGTAGCACTTTCATGTTGGTGATGCAGTCGGTCCATGGGATCCGAAGTATCCGTCGGTATACCCTCATTTCAAACGCTTCCATCTTCTTTCATTGATGCTTCATCCAGCGTCCATACTTCCACCCCATAAAGTAGCACTGGAAATATGATGCATTTAACGAGTCTTATTTTCATGCTGTTAATTGCTGCTCTGGCCTAGAAATGGCCAGAGCAGCAATTCTAGTTCGGATTTTTGCAGCTTGATTCCACATTGTGTTTAATGTCGTCCCAAGATAGGTATATGAGTATACCTGCTCGACTGGCTGACCATTAAGTATTAGTTGTCTAGCCGTTTGTTGACTTTTGCTTTTTAGCATCCATTTAGTTTTGCGAACGTTCAGATGAAGTCCGTAATCCTTGCCTGTTTTATTTACCCTTTCCATGATATACTGCACTTCCTCCATGCTACTGGCAGGTATGACTGTGGCGTCGGAGTACCTATATTGTTGACTATTTCGCCTTCCGTGATCCCATCAAATCCATTTCTAAATATTTTCTCAGCGTAGATGTTGAAGAGAACGCTGTCGTGCTGCCTTCTTTATGTCTATATTTTGGGTAAATGAGTTGTTTATTTTTATGTTCGCCGATTATCCCCAGTATGAGATTTTTTTAATACTGGCGTCTTTATCGTCGTCTTGTTTTTAGAGATTTTTTAATAGTAGTTCGTGTTCTCATTGCCGAAAGCTTTAGAGAAGTCATTGAACCAGAGATATATGTCTTTGTTCATATCTCATCAGCGTTGAGTAAGTATCTGTAGGCTAAAAATTGCTTTCCTTTTCCGAGGGCCTTCCGAAAACCGAACTGCGCTTCGCTGATATTTGCATCACATTTTCTGTATATCCTGGTATAGATGATTTTTGTAAATACTTTGGTTGACCTATTAGTCGGTATTTGTCGCAGAATTTTTCGTTTGGCTTTATGGGCAACGCGATGAAGGTTATTTGTAGCCAGTCTTTTATTATTTCTCCTCTATTGTTTATGTTGTTAAATAGTGCTGTAAGCGTATATACCAAGTCTTCATAAATAGTTAAAATCACGTGACCGCGTGGATTGGCAACCTGAGCGACATTTGATATTTCAATGGAAATTTTACATTAAAATATCAAATGTCGTTCGGGTTACCTATCTACCCGTTCACGTGGTTATTAACCATTTATGAAGACCTTTTAGAAGATGGTTATCCGTTTTGCATAAGATTTTCAGTATTTCCCCGTGTATTTTGTTGGACCTGGTGCTTTATTATTTTATAATAAAGGTGCTTTATTATTTTATAATAGCATTTTCTATCTTCGACTTAAGGATGGATGGTGCTGTGTCTGCCACTGCTATTATACAATTGTCTAATTGCAACAATTACTATTATTATTTATATTTTAAGAAAGTACTTAAATTTAAATAAAACCATTGCAGTTAAAAACAAAAACCTGTAATTTTAAAGAAAATTGCACAAATTTAATCAGAATCTTAAAAATTTTAACCAAATTATCGTAATTTTCTAGAAAATTATAGAAATTTTGAAGAAAACTAATGTCTGTTGCGTTGTTTTCAGAAGAAACTAAAACAAAGCTATATTTTTTGTATTATTGCAATGATTTTGGTTTAATGTTTTGTGGCCTGTGGCACTGAATTCTGTCATTACTTTTTTTCCAATGGCAAATGGCAACCCAGTGCCCGGGGATCAAACTCGGGAACCGGTGCACCAAAATTGCTCTGCACGTAAATAAATTTGAAAAATTTTAATAATTATTAAAACGATATACCTTTTTTCACTTTAACATGGTATTAGTATTATTTCTAAAAGAATGAAAAAATTATGTTACCTATTGACATTTGCAATGTTCAATTTTTATTTTTTGCTTCATAAGTTAACATAGATCCATATGCAGACACCCATAACTTGTAATTCAAATTTATAGGTATCCAATTGGATAAAATAATTCCTAAAGTTACAGTTTTATATTAGATGTCAACTACCGAACAAAGTTTAAATTACTTTTATTGTTATTTGAAAATTGTAATTTTATATGCACAACAAGACAATCAGACAAAAAAATATGTTTTGTCAGAACTTTTTTATTTTAAGATATTTGTAGAGCGTTATAAAGAAAAAAAGTTAATGGTGTAAACATTTCGTGCATGACTTCTCGTAGGTCAATAAAACTTTAAAAAAGTAATAATTTATATTTGTATACTTTTGTTTAGCTACAGCAAAAAACATGTTCACACTAAACTTAAATATGTTTTAAAATTTTTAGATTTGTTATGTTAATTAATTTATTAGCTTTAATTTAGAACATACAAATTGAACATGGTTGGGCAAATAAAGTTTAAAATATGAATCGGTAGGAAACTAGTAACTGATTCCAGCAAGAAAAATAAAAATTAATTAGTTTTTTTGCCAAACCATTGTAGCCCAGCAAAAGTAAATTCACAAAATGAAACTTCTTTATATTTTGCGTACTCCAAAGCTATTGAGAACCTTGATTAAAATGATTAATTAAGGAAAACGTCTTATGAGCATAACTCATATTAATTGTAAATATTTTGTTTGCAGCTGTCCAAAAAAAAATTTTAAATCTCAGTGACTTGGCTGAAATCTACCGACCGGAAGTGGTGGTACATTAATTAGGTTTATCGATTTTTTGAAAATATTTTAAAATTCATTAAGTTTATAACAAAAAAAATGGAGGTGTGGTCACCACACGACTTTTATTTACTAATTTGAGATGTTTTTTGGGTTAACTATAATATTTAAAGATGTTAAAATGTATGTTGGCAATAATAATTCAATTATTACTTATTATCACTTTTGACGGGTAGTTAACCCTATTTCATTTATTGTCAGCTGAAGTGACATTACGTCTCTGCAACTTGATATGAATATGAATAATTACACTGACAATGTTGCATAGCAACAGAAAACAATGAGTTCTTAAAATGTTAAATTTTGAAAAAATGATAAGAACAAAAGTTGTGTAGAATTTATTTTACACACTTTTGTACTCTTATGTTTTTTTCATAAACTCAATAGATTTTGAAATATTTGCAAAAAACCTAAAAACCTCACCAATAAACTATCACTTCCTATTTTTGGACTTTGGCCAAAAGTAACTGGGACCTCCCAATTTTTGTTAAAAGCTTAAATATGAATTTTCAAGACGATCAGTTTAGCCGTCTGGGCTGTAGAGAGGACACAGACAGACACACAGACACCACTTCGGAACAACTTTTTCTGAATGAGGAGAGACGAAAACGGAAATTTCCGCAAAATCTCGATTACGAAAATTTTCGTGATTACTATACTTGCATTTACTTCATAAATGAAAGTTTTTTGTTTACCTCATATCTGCTTTTTGTATATGCTTTTAACTGCGTTTATTACTTGTTACTTATTTTTCTTCCTTTAACTTCTAACTTTGTTTTCTCAGTACTTTATCAAATACAATACAACATGTCCAATTTTGTTTCAATTGCCTGCCTTTTATTATTGCCCCATACAACTGTACGTGGCAAAGTAGTGATATTTCCCTGTATTGTTGCAGTTTCCATCGTTTTCCTTTTTTTGTATTAGAAATATCTCTGCTTTTCCAGTTCTTCAAAATTTTTTCTATTTCCCATATTCTGCTTAGCAGTAAATATTTGTTTTTCATCTTTACCCATATATTTTAATTGTTTGGTTTTGGTCTTATATTATTGTAACCTGATTAAATCCCATTTTTTATTTTTCAGGTACCGATTATTATTTATTGTTCTGTTCTCAATATGTATCTATGATTTCATCTTAGTTTCCTTTTCGTAGACAATTGCTTTTTGTTCTAATTATTTTTTGAAGGGTTCCCTTTCCAAGATTTTTTTTGTCTTCCCTGATTATAGTTCAACTGTTTCTGCATTGATTGCTTTTTATAGTGTTTTGTATTCCTCCCATTTTTTAATTTGTTTTGATATTTTGGTTTTTTTATTTATAGACTTTGTGGTCTATTGCCTTTTTCGTTTCAAGGTATCATTCTAAACCATAGTGTGCTTTTTTCTGTTGTGTGTATTTCTAATGGTCAACCTCTGTTGTTATTTTTTTGAAGGAGAAACATATTTCACCCATAGTTTTTTTGTTGTTTTTCGTGAATGTGCATGAATATTAATTATTTTACCTTGTCCTCATATTTTCCCCTGATTTGCTTTATCTATTTATTTATATTAATATTTATTACTTTTTGGTTGACTTCCGATTGTTTTGATTCTTTTCCTTTTATTGTATCTATTACTAAGTAGTGGTCTAATTTCACTACTACTCTTTAATTTACACCTTGAAGTTGTTCCTAAAATAATATGTTTCTCCATTCTTACAAGATTTTTCTTTCTGCTTCTTCTATCTCTTCTTTCTTTACCATTTAAAATTTAATATCTCTTATTTCCCATTTTAATACTTCCATATTTTATTTATTTATTCAAACTAGCACATTTCTTCATATTTTTATTGTTTCTACTATGATGTTTAATTTTCTCACTGTTTTTTGGATTTCCTGTTTCCTTTTGTTTTAGTGACTATAGTAACAAATTTATAAAGCATTCCAAATAAATATGTAAAAGGATATACTGTGAGTGGCCAAGTGGCAAACGGCCTGAATTGTGAACAAATCATATAAAAACACTTTCATGCCAGATTCGACAATAAACTAATGAACACTACTTAAGGCACCTAATACAGTTTACCATGCTAGCGCATACTGCCTGGTATGCTTTGGGATTTTGTCAATTGTGCACATAATCCTTGTTTTTAAAAATTTATGGTAAATTAATTAACGAACAATTCATGTAGCGAACAGTCTTGGATTAGATTTTGTGTTAAATATCTGAATTTTCAATAAATAAATAGGTATGTAAAATTTGCACATTATGGTTTTGCCATTGGATAAACTACAAATTTTTACTGACCTTAATAGCAAATGTGCAATCAGGACTTGGGCACCATCGTAATAACCTATTACATTCAACAAAGCTATTTGTGATGAGATGTTGGTATTTAAGACGAACTCGACTATCTTTTACTAGACGCATGACAGCTTGATCATCAACCAATATAGGACAATTATGAGCAGCACAAGCTATGGTTTGGCCTATTCCTTCTTCCATTACCTTAGTTGTTAAATATTCATTCCAACATTGATAACAAAATCTGTGCCCACATTCCAGGCCTGTCATTTCAGTTGGGGGAAGGACCATAAAACAGATATCACATTCTTCAGTACCTGTAATTCATTAAATTTCAACAATATATTGTTGTTATAGCCAACCAAACATTGTGGTTATAGTCAACCATATATGAATGCTTACCTGCTGATTTTCGAGAATTTTTTGATTTCAATTGTAATGGAGGCTTTTTAAATGGATTTATGACATGGGCTTCTTTAAAAAGATCATCCTGATTGCTATCATAGAACCTTTCCATTAGTTTTTCTTTGTCCCATTTGAAATAATTAAGAAGTATGCGAGTTGTGGTTGAAGGAATCTGTACTACAGTATTAACATCTTTTATGCAGTCAATCATGTGTTGAACAATTTGCTCCGTTGATAACACTTCAAATTGATAATCTTCTTCAAAGTTTTGGATATTTGTGTGTGATCCTCCATCTGTTTCCACTCCGAAATCAACATCATCTCCACTTGTCTCGTTGCCAGAATCTTCAAACATGTATTCATCTTCAAAATTCATGACTGATCAGGATCGCACTTTATGCATTTGCAAAGTACAGAATGAAATGTTATTAATTACTTAATTTGAATGTCACAATAAATTTTGATTTTGTTATGGAATGATTCAATGATTTGACAACTATCATAAAAATACAACAGATGCAAAACACAGCAAATGTTTTTTGTTTAGTTTGTTTGTTTTATAATTTATTATATTTCAATTCATTCAATTAAAAAAAACTCAAAACGCAAGAGGTTTTTATCATTTTTAATTTTTAAGAGGCGCATTCTTTGCACACTCTTATGATTCTTTCATGCCATGCACAACACACACAACATAAAAAACATTTTGCTGCATTGCCACATAACACTTAAATTACGAAAAATACCGTTTGACCAGTATACGCAGCAAAATAAAAACAAAACCAACTAAAGTCGAGTTGTATATACAGGGTGTATTTACGAAGCTCTACATATGCAGTATATTAATGTAGTATAATTATAAATATGTTTTTATTTTATCTTATACATGAAATCCTGTATGTATGTACAGACCCATCGAAATTGATTAATAACCACGTTACCGCGTAAGTAGGCAGGGCAAACAGAATATGATATTTTGATGCTGGTAATCCTGTGCAATTAATCAGATGTTTGGATATTTCAATCATTGGCATTCGTTATAACGACAGTAAAAGTTCATTTGTGTTTGTATTTTTTTTTAAATTTAAATAATGAACAATATAAAACAAAATAAATTTTACGGTTTTCTATTTCAACAAGTATTGAGTCTTTATTTTTTAAAGTAAATGTTCAAAATGACCACCATTATTTTCTAACATAAACCAACTCAATTGTCATATTTTCGAAGACTCCTCATTTATGCTGCCTATATCTTGTTTAATAGCTTCCTCTAGCTCTTTGATAATGTGGATACGTTTTTTGAATACCTTATTTTTGAAACGGCCAAATAGATATTAATCTAAGTTTGTTAGATCAGGGCTTCCTGGATAAAATAATCATTGGGAAATAAGACGATATCTAAAAAATTATCTTAAATAACCAAGAGTCTCATGTGCAGATAAGCCCAATCCTGTTGAAAGAATCCCTCTTGTATCTCGTCATCGTGCAACTCTTCAATGAATGTCTGCAAAATTATATTTCTCACCATTTATTGTGTTATGAAAAAATAATAATTCACCTCTCAACACAGCCATCCAAATTCCAATTCTGATCCGGTGTAAACTAGTTTTAAGAAAATTATGAGAATTCTCTGGGGCCCACGTTCTATAGTTTTGACAATTGACATAACCTGACAAATAGAAATACGCTTCATCAGACAAAAAAGTTAAATCTAATAGGTTATCATCAATTGAATGAACCATTAGCAATATTACACACGTTGTTCAAAATCGCGTGGATATAGTTCTTGCAGAACGCAAATCTTGTAAGGGTGCATTTTTAGCTATTCTTGAGTGCTTTCTGATAAGTTCCATAAGAAATAACTATATGAATAAAAAAAAATACTTAGACTAAGTACATAGAAACTGTTAAGAGACTAGGTCTACCTGTTGACTTTCCTTTACAAATGCAGTGCTTCTTTTCAAAGCGATGAACAAGATTTTATTTATTTTGTATGAAGTTCTCATAATGTACAATAAAATTTAGGAAAGCTTAAGCAAACTGCTCAATGAATATTGCAAGGAGTATATCCATGAACCATCCGTATTTCGCATGCAACTTTGAAAATGAGCCATAAGATTAAATTCGTCTTGTTCACTTGTAAATGGCATGGCATGCCCTTATAAACTAAAATAAGAGGATTTCCTTGATGGAAATCTTGTTTAGCTCTGAAATAACTTGTTTTGTTTGAAAGTATAAAATTAGATTATACAGGTAAAACATGAATGAACTTTTACTGCCAGTTACAACAAACATCTGATAAATTGCACAAGATTACTAGCATTAAAATATCAAATGTCGTTTGGGATACCTACCGCGTAGGTAGGTCTTACCTATGCGGTCATTTGGTTATTAATTAATCTCGATGGGTCTGTACAAGAAACAAATATAAAAATAAACATCACAATAACAAGGTACTAAAAAAATGTCACCTACGATATTTACAGAAAACCAACAACCTCAGACATCAAATTCCACACCACATTAAATCATCCAACAACACTAAAAAGCAGCGTTACGATATCTAGTTAACCGAGCCATGTTACTTCAAATTGGAGAAAGAAACAGAAACAATGAAATACAACGCTTAAAAACAAGAGCAACAAAAATTTTCATTTATCGGTTAGAAAACAAAATGTGTGTATGTAAGTTTTCTTACTTTCGGGTTTAAGTCGCTTATATTTATTGGTTGTTGCCAACGACTTAAACCCGAAAGTAAGAAAACTTACATCGACCTCAGTCGCGAAAGTCTAAATTCTAAATTAAAATGTGTGTATATATATATTTCCTTCAATTCCAATTAGAAACGTAAGGCCGCAATGTGTATTCTTTAACGGGCCTGTCCAACGCTAGCGTCTTTAGTGGATTCCATCCCAGTTCTCATTGTCTGCCCCTTTGATAGTCGCACTTTTCCCTGTGGGTTCCAGTATAATGTTTACTGTGCTGGACATTCTGGTCGGCGCAGGATAAGCCCTATCCACGTCAACTTGTGTTGTCTGAAATTTAGCTCAATTGGATTTCATGAGCTACGTAGCTCGTGGTTGGACATTCTCTCAGGCCAGAATACTCTTGGGATAAGTCTTGGATCTTATTGCTTTCGCGTTCATCTAGCTTTCACGTTTTGCATTTACAGAGCAGTACTAACTTGATATTGGAATTATATATTCGAAATTTTGTATTGGTACTACTATTCTAGATATTCTCATATGCTGCTTTTGCTTTTCGTATTCGATGCTCCTCGTTTTGTTTTGCGCCTCTATCGTACGTCATGGTGCTTCCGAGGTATTAAAATATTTCAACATGTGTAGCTAGTTCTCCTTACAGAAGTAGCTGTGCGTGGTCTCTGTTTGTGTTTCGTTTTCTTCGAATTTATTTTAAGACGACTTGCTTTTGAAGCTTCCTCTATAAGCGCACCTTTTTTGCCTGCACGTCGCTTAGCTTGTGGATTAGGAATACCAAGTCGTCTGCAAAGTCAAGGTCTTCTAGTCCTTTGTTGATTTATGTTATGCCTCTTGTTGTTTTTGCACTTTACTTTGAGTGGTATGACTCCTTGATGATATTAGATATCTTGCGTGGAAAGCCTCGGAGTTCCAACACGTTCCACATAAAATCGTGATTCACGCTGTCAAGCGCTTTTTAGACATCGATGAACAGAAGATATAGAGGAGAGTTCAATTTATTTGATAGATGGATTATTATCCTCAGTTATACACAGGATCTATGCTTAGTATACTTTTCGTGTCTTCCTGTATGCGTGGAGTAGTATTTTCGAATGAATTTTGTATATTATTTATTTATGAGAAGATATACAAATAATAATTTACATTTATAATTATTGGCAAGAACATTATTCCTCTTGAGTTATTGCATACCCTCTTAGGTGGATTAACGATTATGCCCGTTTTCCTTTCTGCTGGCATTTGTTCTTTCTCCCAGACTCGGTTTAGGATTGGCAGGTGTTTATGTTTTTTTTTTTTGGTGTTTTATCGCTTGTTTTTTTTTCGAAACTTGGTGTGTTGTTTCGTCGGGATAGTCGCAGATGGTACTTATCTGATTTTAAGCAGGGTAGGCTCATTCCTTCTGTTGGGGTGTTGTGGCAATACTATTTTTTTTGATATGGGAAAATAGGTCAAATAAACTGTCATATTTGAGAATAATATGATTTATTATTACACAAGCCCAACACTTAATCTTTTATCTCCTCAATATATCAAAATAAAAACATTTAAAATAAACCAACATAGCCCACATCATAGGTTGCGGGACAGTCATAACTGTGCCGCTGTGTTTTTATTGTTTGGCGGCATCTATAATAGTAAAAATGCCACAGTGGCAAATTATAAGCAAAAAATATATATCTAAAAACTAA
>JARJDX010040320.1:0-11074 GCA_030264735.1 Gymnusa sp. GC000175
TAAAACTACAAGTCCTGATAAGGAACGGATTGAAATTTCAGTGCAAAGGTTTTTAATTTAAATATTTTAAATATAAATAGATGTTTTAATACAAGGTGAACATTTGTCACTGATTTCTGGGAACAATCCCTAAATTAGGACTGTTACGCCTTGGTTTTGTCCCCCAATTTGCAGTTTAAAGTCCTTATGTAAGAAAAATATAATAAAAGAGTAGCTAGACTACAAAATTCTTCTTGTTTTTTAGTTCCATCATAATGGGTGCATTCAGGGAACAAATATACTTTAGCGCTTAATGAGAGAACCTTTGATGCGCTGAATGCACTTTAGTGTCACCACTACGAACGTAAACCGTATGACATATTTGACATCGTTATAACAAAGTAAACAAAAATGAACTACATACCTCAACGAGTCATTAGCGCATTAGTTCCCTGAATGCAACCAATATATTTACTTCAAGTTGTTATGATTTTGATCATATTTAAAAAAAATGTCAAAATTTAGAATTCTTTTTAAAACTTAAATGATTTTGGTTTCTATTGCAATGTTTTTGATCAAATTTTAGCGCTTTTTTTAGGTTTTGATGTTTTTTTTTTATGCTAGGTAGATTTTCGTTAAAATTGATAAGCAGTTTATTATATTTAATCAAAATTCGTCCAAATTTAAAAAAAAATTGAATTAAAATTAATAATTTTTGTCAAATTCAAGAGGTTTTAGTTTAAATGGCAATGATTTTGTTTAATTTTTCATCAATTATTATCAAAGTTTTTAGGCTTTTGTGCAAATTGTAGTAATATTCTTTAAGCTACAGTTTATATTATTATATTTGATCTGTTTTCGAAAAAAAGAATAGGGGCCCTCAAAATAAAGTTGCGCTTAGGGCCTCTCAAGTTGTAAATCCGCTACTAATTACAGCGCTGTTAACATACATTTTTGTTTAAAATGCTTGTCAATAACAATTTAACAATAAGTAAATTTTGGTGGCAATTCCCGTGTCCTCTGTGTAACGCTCATTGCTCTCCTGACGACTATTTTAAACATGTTGTCTATTATTGCATTTTTGCAAGCATGGGTGTGAAAAGATTTATCTAGGTGAAGGAAACAGCCCAGCCTCAGAAAAAATCGGACTAATATTATAATCTGTTAAAACCTTATTTTATCCACTTGGAGAACCAGTTCCGCCCTAAAATATGACGGAAAAAATTAATTTGAACCGCTTTTTGTTACAAATGGGCCACAAACAAAACTTAAAATCGCCAATACAATTGTACAAGCCGAGATATAAACTCATGCAAAAAAAAAAACGCTTTATGATGTGACTCTTTATGGTTTAAGTTGGATTAGTTGTCCCTAAAAATGGTCACCTTATTGTAATAAGTAATTTTTTATTAGAACAACAAGATGGTTAGATAAATGTCTTGCAGCACACAAAAATCCAGAGGCTCAAAATATATTTCCCATAGTGCAAGGGACTTTACATGCAGATTTAAGAGAAATAAGTGCACATGATCTTATAAAACGTGATGTACGTGGTTTTGCTATTGGAGGATTAAGGTAATTTAAGGTAATTGCAAGCAATAATAAGAGAACATAATAAGTTATGTTTTAGTGGAGGTGAAAGTAAAGATGATTTTTGGAAAATGGTGCATTTATCTACGAATATTCTTCCTAAAGATAAGCCAAGATATTTAATGGGCGTGGGATTTGCTGTAGATTTAGTTGTTTGTTCTGCATTAGGTGTGGATATGTTTGATTGTGTTTTTCCTACACGGACAGCTGTAAGTATTTTAGTATTTCAAATAACCCAAAATTAAATGTTATCCTTAGTGTACTAATAACTTTCGGGTGTTTCTGAAATTAGAATAATAATAATAATAATGATGATAAGCATTTATTCACATTGCTGTAAGTTGGAGATGTGATACGTCAGAGAATAATAAAAGCTTTTGGGTTAAAAATCAATATTTTTGGGTAATTAACATGAGCATAAAGTGCGCTTCTTCTTTAATAGCCTTATATCCTTCGCTTTGCCTCCACTACTACATTTTTTCAATCTTCCCAGCTCACTAGCTCGTTTCCATATTTCTCTTCCACATCGTCAATTCATTTCATACTGTGTCTCGCAGGTCAGGTTCCTGCAGATTTGAATTCTAGTACATCTTTGTGGTTCTATTTTGCATTCTACTCACATGCCCTAACCATCTTAAAGGTACGTCCTTAATGGAATGTACCAGTCTTGCTTGTCTTGCCGTCACGCAGTTTCAATAACTTATGATTCATCCTAAAATTTTTCTCCAGTCTTAGCAATGATTGTGCTTTTTATCTTGTGTGAGTATCTAGGCTTCATTGACATACCTAATCACTTGTTTTGTGAGTAAATCTTTTAGTAAATCTTGACTTCAATTTTTCGCTGGATTATTGCACAATGGATAAAGTGCGTAAAATGCCCCGTTATCCTGGGCAATGCGGTGTTTGATGTTGTTGCGAATGTCGATCGCGAAGCCAATTTTGGGCGATCGCAAGGAAAATCTTGACCGACAAAAGGCATCGATTTACGAGTGAATCAAATTAAATCAAGTTTTTAGTTATTATTATTATATTATTTAGTGTTTTCTGTTCGAAATTTTTTCAACTCTAGGTAGGTAAAGTCCATTAAGTCATATTTTTATTGAAAATAATATTTTTAATCTAACCATAGGCTGGTTAACCTTTTTCTTTGTTGGCTACTTTATGAAAAGCTGGTAGCAGAGGCAATGTAAAATGTTCTTCTTTATCACCCCCGTAATGAACTCCAAAAACAAAATAATTATTTTTACCCCTAAATACATGGTAAGATTAAGGAATAAAAATTTTGTTATCAGGGTTTCTCGTCGATCGCAATCGAATGTCGTTTTCCGCGTTTGGCTAGATGGCGCTGTTTTTCAGATATGGCGTCGCGACGGCAAATTGCAATTTGCCGTCGCGACGCCATATCATTTTTTGGACGCCGTACCATTTGACACATAGGATTCTTGACCCCCCTACCAGCGAGATCTTTTATAGGTCTATCAAATTAAGGAGCCAGTTTCCAAAACTATAGATATTTAGACGATCTTCAAAAAATTAATTAAAATTTTTTTTGATCAGGGTTACCGTTTTCGAGATATCGACGTTTCTTTTTTCAACATTGAAAGCGTCGCGATTTTTTCGAGGGCACATTCGAGTAGAGCAAGTCGTGTTGTTTGAGTGGCCGAAAATTGTAAGTGGATTGATGTCTACTTTTTTTTGCCACTTTGATGGATGCCAATGTCAATAATTTGTCTTTACGTTTCCCAAATCTGTAACCAACGATTTTCATTACTCCTTCGGTCCCTAGTTCTTTGGCCATGTGTGATAAGCTCCTATATTTCCACTACTGATAGAAATTAACTTATCAGTAACTGAAAATGGAGAACGAGCCCTCTCCCAACTGATTTGAGAAGGCTTTATATCCACATGTTGGTAAAAATTCATTTTTTTGAAGGACTCTACCTCGGAAAGTTCTGGGCGTACAAAGCTCGGTTTGAGCGTACATTGTAACAAATTTAATTTACTTTAAAAAAAGTAAGAATAACTTTTCTCTAGGATGCATAATTTAGGAGATTTTTAGCGAAAACCGAAACAAGAGCATAAATTTTTATGTTTTGGAAATTCGCAGCTGCCCTAACATCTTTTTGCGGCACGCGTTGATGCGACATTTCAATTTACTACTAGTTTTCGAGAACCACTATTTTTTTTTCGATTCCCTACCCATCAATTTTGCTCTGCAGCTGCACCATTACAATTCCACAAATTTTAACCAAATGTGACCCGCGCAAATGTTTTGATTTTCAATGTTGTCCTGATCAGAAAAAACTCATCCCTGGCACAACTCTTAAGAACATATTAAAACATTAGAACTACTTTAATTTTTACAAGGTCAAGCCCATTTTTAATGTATAAATTGGCTGGAATGTACTTAATATAAAAAATAGGCTATTTAATTACGCTTCCCCCCCAGTAGGTCTTTTTTATTGCGAATTAGGTAAAATATACATAACTTTTACTTAAAACATTTATCTATACCACTTAGGTGTCGTTGTAATCGCAGGAATAAGTATCGTAAGATACTTTTTTTTACCATAACAGCGCCACCCACGACGATAACAAAAAAATATTACTAGAAAAATTATATATTTTTTCGTACAATCCGAATCTCCAATAAGTGAAGATTTCGGAGACTTTAAATTTCCAAGGTGAAATTCTCACTTTTTATTATAGATCGGATTGTACGCAAAGAAAACATAAATTTTACTAGAAACATTTTTTTTTAATCGTAATCGTAGGTGGCGATGTAACCGCAGGAAAAACAATACCTTTCCTGTGATTGCAGCGCCATCACAAGTAAAAGTTTTGTATTTTTATCGGAAAAATCTGTATTTGTAATAAAAAATGGGGGTTCCTATTTAAAAATTTAAATGGGTCCCCCTCTCCGCCCATAAAGGGGCGGAAAAATACAAATTTTTGGAAAAAAATGGCCGTTTTGTATTCTACCCCAATTACAAAATACGAAAACACATTTCCAAATGTTGAAAATTTTATAAAAATTGGTCCCCTTTGAATTTTTTGAAAAAAACAATAGTCTGGTTTGAGTAAAATTTGCTCCTATGTTTTATCAAAGCACTTTATATGGTATTGACCGTTTTTTCAATAAGCAACATGGACCATCCCAAAATTTACAAATTTTTGGAAAACGTGGCTGATTAGAATTCTACCCCAAATACATAATAGTAGTTCGCTGATTACTTGCCCCCCCTTTAATTTTTCCGTTTTTTTAAAAAAGCGGAGGTCGTTCAGTTTGGTTAAAATTTGGTATTCCTATAGTATTTTCAAGAAGCTTAACATTGGTGTTGACCGTTTTTTCATAAATCAGCACAGTAAAATATATGTTAATATTAATTTCCCTAAATATTGTTTTAAGATAATAAAAACAAAAAAATTCTAGTCTCAGAAACGCCCAACATTTATAAAAATTTATTATTTTTAGCGTTTTGGCTGTGCATTAACAATGACTGGTCAATTAAATTTAAAACAAAAAACATATAAAAAAGATTTTAACCCGATTGATAAAGATTGTACCTGTACAACATGCAAAACATATACAAGAGCATATTTACATGGAATAGCTACAGTACAAACAGTATCTTGTCATTTACTCACAGTGCACAATGTTGCTTTTCAAATGCGATTAATGAAAGCAATCAGAGACAGTATTACCAATGGTAAATTTAGTGAATTTGTACAAAGCTATTTCCAAGCCATTTATCCTAATAAAAATTATCCTAAATGGATTGTTGATGCTTTACAAGCAGTTAATATAGAATTAATTTGATTAATAAATATATTTAAGCAAAAATTAAATTTATTTTTAAAGTGAAAAATATCAACAATACAGCTTTATTTATAATTATCATTTACATAAAGTCATCAGAATCATTTCCATCATCATATTTATTCATATTTTCAGTATTCATTAAGGTGCTGTAACTTCTCAACTCTGCTTCTTCATTTCTTCGTTTTTCTTCATCCTTTTCCTTTTCTTGTTTTTCTCTAAGTAGCTTTTTCTTATCCTCTCTTTCTAATCTATCCCGTTTTTCACGTTCAGCTCTAAAATCTATTTCAAAATTATTAATTAAACTCAGTTATACTGTTCCAAAATTCAAAGGAGCATAACAAAAATCTGGTGGCAGAATATGAACATTTAATTAACTGATGGTGAGCAGAGTTCGTGCAGATCAAGTTATGAGATTTAGCAGCCACACTAATACTTTTCCCATTCCTGAAAGCGCGATGCGAGCGCCTGACTAGCGGTTAAATCACGTCAAATTCAAGCAAATTTCATCTAATTTTTTTGGTCTTTTGACTAAATTTTTTAGGGCAAATAATTTTTCTAAATTCTTCTAAATTTTAATAAAAACGTTCAAATGACTAGAATTATCGTAATTTTAACCAAAAACATTTAAATTTGGTTCAAATTTGCTTGAATTTGACATGATTTTAACAAAAATCATCAAAGTATTGACGAAAATAGTTCAAATTTGACCAACATGATCAAAATTTAAATGAAAATTGTTCAAATTAAAACTTAAATCAAGAAAGTTTCTACAAAAAAATAAAAATGGGAGTAAAAATAGGGAAAATGATTTGAAGGACTATTTATATTTTTTAAGTAACTAAATATTTTATGTGTCACTAAGACTAGACATGGTACATGTATCACAGTTTGAGAAACCCTGGTTTAGAGCATTTTTCAATAAAGTTTCATTATTATCTTATTATGTTATTAATGATTATTTTTTATAGATGAAAAAATATGTCTGTGGCTCTAATTATCACAAATTTATGATTATTTTCAATTAAACAAAATTACCGGTAAACCGGTTTTTAGTTAAAAAATTTACCGTTTACCGGTAAAACGAAATCTCGGTAAATTTGCATGCCCTACTCACAAAGATAGACCACGGTGTGTTTAAGTGTTTAAACACTTTTTAGCTTTTATTTTCGTTGGATTTCTCAAGAAAATATCTTCTTTAAAATTCCTCTAGCTGTTGGTAAGATCCCTGTCTATTTTTTTCCTTCAAAATATACAACTTCCATAATTTTCAATTTTAAGTAGTTATCAATATACAATCCTTGATTGTAAAGAGGTATGTATAAAACAAATATAAAATCTTCATTATTCTATCCAAAAACTCATGACGTCACGACACATGGCGGCGCATGCTACCCTTCTTTTGAAGCCTTTCTTTAAAACCAGTTTTGAAATACCCCTTTTAAGAAAATCTAAATAATTTAAAATTATTTTTGTATGGTTACGGGCAATATAAAGATCATTTTAAAATAATATTTGAAAATCATGCTTGTACCCTATTTATCGCTGTTCGCTGCTAAGCAAAGTGTGAAATTATTTTTATGCAGAGACATACTGTCATTGTAATCAGATGACATTTAATAAAATTTGATTATGCATCTTTCAAAAGTGACTAATGATACTTGTGAAATTATTGCCAACATATATTTCAACAAAAAGAACTTGAAGTTGATAATTGGTAAAATATAATTATATTTCTGTCAAAAGTAGCGGATATTATATTGTAGTGACACCTTCATTTTTTTAGTTAGTTTGTTATTGTATTTTTTAGGATTTTATTTCTTATTGGTTTTCGATTAACAAAGGTTTTTCAATAAATTGTAGTGCATCTATTAGAGATTAGAGCTAGTTACTGCAAAAAAAATGTTTCTTAATGAGTGTTCTGCGAAGAATAAAGATAAGGGGGCGTAGCTCCCTAATCAGTGCTCTGAAAACCTGTTGTTTAAAAGGTTTTTTTTATGGCATTTGTGAAATTTGGTGGGGCTCCATCCATTTGAAATCATGGCACACGGATGCCCATATTTTCTATTGCCAAAATAATATTATTTCTTAGCAGCTCTAAAAAAAAATTCGAAATGATACCATCGATAAAAAATGGACCGATAATCCTGATTTTAAACATTTTAACCCGTACATTGTCTTCTTCATATACTGAGTGAGTAAACTTTAAACATGGTGGCTGTTAGTACGGGACGGGACCAATATCTAAGGTAGTAACACAAATTTTAATAAAGCGACAAACTGAAATTTTAATTAACTGATGATTAATAAAATATTAATTAATTTTTATCAAAATTGACGGATATGTTTTATAATTCGTAAATAAATATCGTATGGTAGTCACCTCTTTTTCTTTCGTGTGCGTTAAAAATTTGTACTGATTTGTGACTGTGTACTGATTTGAAAATACAGAAAAGTTTTTGTTGTACATTTTTAATTTAATTTTTTTTAACTTATTTTATTTTGAAATATTATTTAATTAAAGTTATTGACAAGGGAATTTAATATTTGAAATAAATATAAAATTGTAGTTTTATATTCATGAGTCATGACCAATATTTTTAATTTGTTAAAGTTATAATATAGTATTTTTTGATTACATAAAAAATATTTTTTTAATAAAAGATATTAGTATGAGAAGACTATCTTTTGATCAATGAATTTCGGTTTTGTACACGAAAGCGTGTTGCTTATAAGCGGACGTAAAAAACGGAATACTTGAGCTTCTTTGTGGACAAGTGCTTTTGTTAAAAAAAAACGCTGGTACTTAACTGTGTAAAACTATAATTTTTGAAGCGTAAAATCCTCAAATAAATTAATGAAACAATATAAAACTATGAAATACATGTATTCCATGGAAAAAGAGGAGAAAATAAATTTTATCACAATTGAAATTTATACTAAAATATAAAACTAAAAATAAAATAAATTTCATTTATTTTAATTTACAATTTTAAATTGAATTCCTTCATGTACATGTTGATCATCTTGGGTAAAATAAAAACAGTTAAAAACAGTAAATATTATTTCTAATTATTTCTAAAAGTAATTTAAATTTCTTATTTTTTGTTATTTTCACATCATAGTAATCAAGAAAACCAAATTCAAATTAAATAGTAAAATAAAAACATAGGGCGGTAGAAGTAACTAGAACAGCATTCATAAAATGAAAACCTTTTAATTTTAATGCTAATATGATCAAAGCAATATAAATATAAATTGGCAGATTCTACATATGTTCTATCTTTTAAATTTGTATAAAATCTAACTAACCATATACAGTCAACGATATATACATTGCTATATCCAACGATACTCAAACTAGCACGCGATGAAAGAATAAAAAATAAGAAAATACGTGAGTTATTTGTGAACGTCAAGAGAATATCCAAATTGAAACTATAAGTATAAACTAATAAGTTGGAATATGTTCACGCACATGATTAGCTGTGTTATTGCGTTATAGTTGAAACTTCGTCTCTGTCATTTAAATCAAAGACAGTGACAAAATTGTTATACGACAGTGTTCGATTGAAATATTAGGTAAGTTGAACACTTAAGTTGAATTGAGGGTACTGGTCAAGAAAGTAGTAGAGAATTTAAATCAAAGGAATTCACTAATATGATAGCAGTGAAAGAAACCTTGGGGTTCCCAATTTTTACATAGCCACAAACCGAACACCTTATTGGGCTATCCTCATTGACCTTATTAAATAGAACGCTAACACAGTGTATCCATTAAAATGCCTTTCTTTCTTTAAGGAGAAGACCAGAAAATTTTATCGTTTGTTTTTACAAAATTATAAAGCGCATCTGAAGATTTGCCTGTTACTTCCAACAGATGCATTCTCATTAGAACTGGGAAAAGCCCCACGCCTATGCAATCCAGCCTATCCAAAGGGGTGTGAGAAAATAAAATACTCACCTTGAAATAAAAAACTAGGCTGACCCTCGATATTGGGAGTTGAGTCAAAAAAACCTAACAGGAGAGCCTTGGACAAGGACAGAAAACTCAACGAACCAAGCAATTGAATTAAAACATCTAAAAGTAGACATTGTTATCAAGACTGAAAAAATAAGAAAGACAAAGGGTCTAAAAACCTAGGACCATATTTTAAATTATAGAAATATTAAAACGAAAACTTTCAATTTTAATTGCAGATTCGGATTATATAGAAAAAAGTACATAAATTCTATAAGCAACATTTTTTTGAAATCATTAAAGGTGGCGCTGTAATCGCAGAAAAAACATATTTTACGATATTTTTTTCCTGCGATTACAGCACCTCCTAAGATATTACAAACAAGTCTTTCTAATAAAAGGTATGTATTTCTTATTTTAAATACCTTTAAACCTTAATAAAAAAAATGGGGATTTCCATTTAAAATTTGAAACTTATACATTTTTCCACCTATTAGGGGAAGGGGGAGCCATCGCTTTTCTTAAAAATAGAAAACGTATTTTTTGTACGTTAATTGAAAGTGTATTTCTTAAGATATTTGACCGTTTTTAGACTTTTTGTCCATCCAGTTTATTGGGTAAATATAGTAAAGAAATCTTGTTGTTAAAACTTGATTGTTTATGCAGACTTGCAATATTTTAAACTTTAAAAGGCTTCTTAAACTGCTAGTGTTACCACACTACTTTTATTTACGAATTTGTACACATGATTTTCTATAAACTTGACAGTTTTAAATTTTTTGAAAATATCCCTACCAATAAACTGCCATTCTTGGGTTGTATGTTTATGCCAAAAATTATTGGGACCTTGCAATTTTAGTTAAAAGGTTATGTATGAATGTGAATTTTGTTATAAGCTTATCCCATTTGTGGCTATGATACTGGACGCTGATTCTGTAACTTTGCAAGAGTGTCCTAGCTACAATACTATTAAAAGTAATGACGTCACACAATTTAGTAATTTTGATATTGCAGTTTGGCAAGATACTAAAATAATGTAGTCTGCAATGCTAGACAAACTTGGATTACATATAATTTATTTATAACTAAATAATTTGTATTTTTGTTAAACTTGTCGGATAAGTACAAATTATTTAATTTGTTTTTTAAGTTGATTCTTATTTTAAGAGACTACCATTAATGTAAGTATATCTTTGTAAATTCCCAGTGTTTTGGTCTGGACTATTTATGGCTTAGGTTATATAATAATACTATATATATAAGATATGTTTTTCCGGAATGGCGGTAGGCTTGGGTTCGCAGTGATGCCTCTATCACTTAATGTATCCATAGTTACGAATAATATAAAAACAACAGTAAAAAATGGTGGTGTGGTCACCTTACGACTTTCATTTACTAATTTAAGATGTTTTTTGGGTTAACTATCATATTTAAAGATGTATGTTGGCAATAAAAATTCAATTATTGACGTCTATCACTTTTGGCGGGTAGATAACCCTATTTCATTGTCAGATGATCAAATAACATTACGGCTCTGCAACTTGATATGAATATGAATAATTACACGGACAATGTTGCATAGCAACAGAAAACAATGAGGTCTTAGAATGTTAAATTTTGAAAAAATTATAGAAACAAAATTTGTGTAAAATTTATTTTTACACACTTTTGTACTCCTATGTTTTTTTCATAAACTCAATAGATTTTGAAATATTTGCAAAAAA
>JARJDX010040369.1:0-15532 GCA_030264735.1 Gymnusa sp. GC000175
AATAATCTCCATAACAAAAAGTAATATCCTCTTCCAAAAAGCAAAGATTTGTCTGTTAAAAGTGACATAGATTGCACTAACAAGAAAAATCAAAGAAAGACGTAACAATTCTAAGCCATTGGTAGTGTCCATAAACTGTTGGGAGCAATAGTACAATGAAACACCAATGCCGAAAAAAAAAGAAACTACTGAATATCACAGATCTTCCATTGGACAAATTATAAAAAAAACTTATCCCAATACCAACTAAACTCCACAAACACACTAATTAATGTGGAAGGCAATGAACATAGATAGCTTAGAAGAGAAAACGAAAACCGATAACAATATATCAGTGAAGAAAATTTGCCATACAAAATCAAAGTAGGAATATAAGTAAAGGTTTTAAAACAAAAACGAAAAATGCGATGGCACTAAAAAGAAGTATATCAGAAGTAACACCAGTGTATAAACGAATAAACATAAAACTGATGACGAAAGTAAACAAAAGGAATAATAACATAAAATTTATAGCCAACACAAAATAACTAGTATGAATACATCAGCTCAAAGACCTCAACTGAAATACCCAACAAAACAAATCAGAGATAATAAAGATAGTCGGTAATTTCTATAGAAATCTCTATTCCCAAATCAACCTTAATTTACAACATCAAGCCATAATATCATAAATATATGATCTGAAGAATTAACCAACATTACCGCAAAAGAGATATTTTTTCTTTTTATGGTGTCTATTAGTTTCAAATGTTGGCGACCTTCCTAGATATTCGAAATGTGTCTGCAGTAACTCTGAAAATACCCACTGCCCTGTAGTATTAATTGTTATAACTTATTATTGGTTGCTCCTCATTATGTGCCTAGGTATTCAAATTATTGTTAGAAGTAATTTTTTTTTGCCGATTCTGTGGAGGGCATCTTCTTAGGTCACAGAGTCTGTACCAGAGATTTTCGTAATACGTCGGTATCTTCCTTTTCTTCGTATTTCCTCTTGACAGAGGAGTCGTGACCATGACTAACCCGTCATTTAATTTGTGTGGCCCTATTGATGTCATAGACTGTTGAGTTTCTTGCTTCCTTAACTTGGTCAGCCCAGCGTTGCGGAAATCTACCTCTGGTTCCTGAACTTTCCACCCCACCCTGAACTATGTGCCGCTCCTAATTTTCTCTGGGTCTTCGTTGAATGTGACTAAAATAGCTTAGAATCAGCAAGTACACGAATTTGGATAGCCGTTGTGGTTCATTTATTTCGGCTAGAACGGATATATTGGTTCTTTTCACGGGATTCTAAGTTATTCTTCTCCAACATCTTCTCCAACACTAAAGCTCAAAAGCATCTACTTTTCTTTTGTGTTGTGCTTTCATTGTCCATAATTCGGCGCCGTAGAGATTCATGGGGAACACTAATGTTTTTATCACTTGCTTTTTTGTGTTTAACGTCATACTCTGATCTTTTTATGTATTCTCCAGCCCTCTCGCTGCTCGTCTTGCGATCTCACACTTTCTTTTTATTTCTTGCGTACATCCTCCTTCGTTACATATGAGTGCCCCAAGATATATGTACTGGTTTACTACTTGGCATTGCGCGATTTGCTTTATATGTTGCTGTCTGTTGTTCGCTTTATTAATGACCATAATTTTTGTCTTCGTGTAGTTAACCAGTCGACCAAAATCTTTACTTTCCTTTCCCAATTTAAGGGGAATTTGAGTGGGTTCATCACTCGATTTTGTCAGGAGGACCTTGTCGTCGGCGTAACGAAGGTTGTTAAGTTTTGCGCCTCCAATAGTAACTTCTCCACCCATTCGTGTGTTACTTTTCTCAATATGTACTCGCCATATATATTGAATAGTAAGGGAGAGAATACGCAACCCTGCTTAACTTCTTTTTTAGTGGAGCAGAAATTTAATGTATGGTGATCTAGTCGCACGACGGCTTTGCTTTTTGCGTAGAGGTTGTGGAGAAGCAAAATCAAATGTTGCGGGAGTCCCATTTCTCTCAATATTTCCCACATTTTTGGCAATTTAATGCTATCAAATGCCTTTCGGTAGTTATTAAAACAAAGGTTTGTTGAGTTCTCTGGATTTTTCGATTATCTGGCGTACGTTTGAGATCTGCTCCCTTGTGCCTCGTCCTTTGACGAAGCCAGCCTGCTCCGATGGTATTTGCCATGAAAGATTTGATTTCAGCCTTTGATTTATTATATGTAGCAGTATTTTACTGGAATGTGAGATAATGGCTATTAGGAGGTAATATTCACAGTCTCCTCTTGGTCCTTTCTTATGGAGGGGCATAAATGTAGATTTTGTCCGCTCTTCCGCCCACGTTTTTGTCCTCAGATCTTTTGACATAATCTGTGAAATAACTGTACCCCGATGTCTTCCATAGACTTTAAACGATTATTCCAATATAAACTAGAATGTCTAATTTTCGCGCTATATACGAGCTGGTTATATACGGTTTCTTAGTTCAAAGTCCAGCGACGATTTTTTTTGCATCTGTTTGACGTCAATACCGAACGCAAAAGAATAGTCGGAAACTCTATTGACGAACTTAAAAAATTGATCGGAGTGACGAACTTACCCATACTCTCATCTGATGTAAATTTTTATACTTTCAGGTTTAAATTGCGTGGTTTTATTGGTTGTTGCCAACGTTTTTTTCTTCTTGCAGGAAGCGTTCTCATGGTGGAAAAGTCCCATGACTTCAGTTATGAAGTCGTGAAAGCTTACATTCTTGTACGATATTATAAAATTGTATATGATTTTTGTAAAATAAATGTGCTGTATAATTTAGTCCATCCAATAAAAATGAAAACAAAAAAAAATTACCTTAATAATTTCATGGTGTTGAAAAAATAAATTTATTAAGAGCGGAAGTAAAATATTATGTTAAAAAATCTGTTAACGCTTTTGTAAATTCAATTAATATAAAACACGCTAAGAAGTTTCAGTTTATAAAAGTGTAATAGCTTACAGATTTCTGAATAGGTGGTTAGGTGTGTCCCCTTGCATACTTCGCTCATAAATTTTTGATATTTTGAAATATGATATGCTACAAGTTACTCATCCATAACCAATGATTTTATTTATTCATTTAGTTTCTACACTTTGCAGTGATGTATTTAACCGCATTTTTCTTAATTTCTTAATTCGTTTATTAATTGCCCAATATAAATTGGTAAATTAGACTCGGTGTCTACTTTTTAAAATTTTTTATTGTGAACAGAGAAGGTGTTACATCACAGGTGGCACCAACAGCTTTTAAGGTGACTTCCGAATCACCCAAAGATAAAATTTAAAAAAATTTCAAGTGAATCTTATTTAAACCCAGATCCTTAGTGACACATTTTTTAAAAATTTTAAATCGTATTTACTATATGCACGTCTGTGGTATACGAACTCAAAAACCCTGGTGTCTAATAACTAAGATAACCCTAGAAGATCTGGAGACGAATTTTATTTTCTGTATGAGTTTTTCACTTCCATGGAATCCTCTTACAATTGATAACTTTTGTTTTAGAGGATATCATAACAATATATTGTACGCGACTTAAACCCGAAAGTAAGAAAACTTACATCGACCACATTCGCGAAAGTCTAAATTCTAAATTAATATATTGTTACTTATAAAAATGGCAGATCCTATTACATTCAACAGTGACCACGACTGTTCAATTAAAAATATGGTCGCAAAAGCCATATTACAAATAAAATTGGTTACCTAGTTCACAAAAGGTTGTAAAGGTGCAACTATGGTCTAACTTCGGTACCAACCCATAATACACAACTCTTCCCTATATAATATTTTTAATTAACTAACTTTGACTAAAAATTTTACTGTTTGTATTATATGTCATTAGAAGTATACAGAGACTCGAACCGGAACCGAACCGAAAATCGAAATTAACCGAAACTTGGCACATTTTAGAAATTGAAACCGAAGCCAAAACTAAAATATATAACGATAGAGAATGGATTGGATCTTAACTTCCATTACAAGCCAAACAGAAAGGGATGCAAAATTTTTAGACGACCGAAACCAAAACCGGAAGAAAAAACATTTACTCGGAACGTTACCGAGAACCAGAACAAAATAAATTTTGGTTTGATTCTCTGGTCAATTAGATAATAGAATTAAAATAATTGGTCTTTTGCAAATAACTCTAAGGAGTGAACTTAAAAGCGTTTAGTATAAAAATCGGCAATGGCAATTATAAAATGTTAAGGAACCTTAAACCGTATCATTAAATATATAAACGACTATAAAAATCTTGTTAACGAATATCAATATAATCGTAAAGCAAAGATATAAAATTTGATAATTAATCTGCGAGTTCTTGATTTTTTTAATTATTACTTCATCATTTTGTTGTGTTTTTAATAGAGCAATAAAACAGGCATATGTGGTTTTAATTGATACTATTTAAAGGTGCGTTTCCTGACGTATGCGGCTGACGCATTGCGGCGGATATAGACAATTGTTTTGGCTACAAAATGGTGTATGTAAGATATATTTTTGGCCTATATTAAACTCAAAATCGGCGTTCAAATGCATTGTAAAAATGTCAAAACCCATGGCCTTTTAAAATTTCAAACTTTGCACAGGAATTTCTAGAAAACTGAGATTATAATTCAAAAACGGATTAGGGGGTCGTGATCAGTAAGCTTTTTTTTATAAAATCAGTTAAAATGAGCGTATTGGACGGGTTGACCGATTTTATATCGCGTTAAAATAAGTTGTACACAATTGTTTTGGTCACAAAATGATTCGAGCGGGATTTATTTTTGGACAAGTGCATTTTGAAAATTTTAAAATATGGGTTCTAGACTTTTTTGGACAGACATTTTTAGAAAATTAGAACCTTTATTAAAAAAACAGGTACGTGGTCATGGGCTTTTTTATATAAAATATGTAAAAATGAGCAATTCTGACCCAATTTTTAAGTGTAATTTTTATTTTTCCAGTTTTTAATTTCTACAACTTATTTTATGTCCAATGTGTCATTTTTTTATCAAATGTGTTTAATGTTTCTTGTTTGTAACAAACTTGGCATTTTAGTGTGAATTTTTATAAAACAATTAGCGCCTTAGGGCCTAGGCATTAAAATTCTTAAATATGATTTTTTAATAGTTTAATGCATACCATGTGCATTCATCATTTCCCGAATTTTTTAATTGAGATATAGAGATTTAGGCATATTTAAAAATTCCTTATCTTTATGTTCGTGGCGCCCCTAAAGTTACGGCGCCCATGGGCTGTAGCCCAAACAGCCCATAGGGTTAGTATGGCACTGTATGTACATAGTTCTACAATTGTTGTATTCAACGTGGCATTTTCATTACCTGCGTGCAGTTTTAAATTTTAATATGCAATTTTTACTAAACTTAATTTATCAAATTTGTTAATAATTTGCAATTTTTGTATCTTACGTTTATAATTTTTGTTCCACGTGCTATTTTAGTAATCACAAATTAAAATTTTTGCGCTGGTGTTCAAAAATTTAAATAAAAATGTTGCAATGTTTTAATACCTATTTAAAATAACTTTCCTATTAAGTTAAGTAATTACTTGAAATAAAGTGATTATATAGTTGGAGATGCATTTCAAGCGTTCGTTTATTGGAAGGCGTGAGAGCTTAGAGCAAAATGTTGAAGTGCATAAATAATAGTTCCTAGAAATAATCAATTGAATAAGTGGATTAGACAAATTTATATCGTAGATTTGTGCAAATGGAACTAATTTTCCTCCAGGATCACATTTGTCATGGAAAAAGTTTTTAACTAATTGTACAATATCACGAGAAATTAAGATAAATGTACAAAACTTGAAAGACTTAAACATAAATCATTGAAGTAGAGTAGAATAGTTCTAAAACACTTTATCTACGTAAAACATTGAGCGTAAATGCTTCTCGTGCTTTAATTGTCATCAAGAGAATTGTCGCAAAACGCCCCAATTAATTTTGAATGATTTTATTATCAAAAAACATGCAATTTGGTTTTAATTAAGTTTTATTCATTAAAGTCATCAAATCTAATTTAATTGATAACTTTATAAATTCATTAAAATGTGTAATTTTGTATTGTATTTAGATTGATTTAATTATAAAAAGACAACAGAGTATTATGTTAATTAACTTACGCAATTACTGATTTAGGATTTTAGTTATATATTTTTAACAGTTTTATTTTGTACTTTTTCTTAAATTATGTTGGATTACATATTTGTTTGGGGTTGTATTAGGCATAAATAAGACATTGAAACAAGGATTTTTATAGCTATAGAAGAGTTTTAAAGCTCGTGTTCCTAATAGTTTTACGACTGAAAGGCGTTAACAGATTCAGTACCGCACCCCTATCTCTACACCACATATAATATGTACTGTCTCTTCCTAATGGGGCTATACACTTAACATTTTATTATTAGAATTAATTATATTATTCAAGCATTGTCGTTGAGAGATAAGAATCAAAGGATTAATTTGGCGAGTTTGTGGACATGCTCATTCAAGTCGTTGATAGTAGAATGCGCTATCTGATGAAGTGAGTGATCATGATAATATCGTATGATATGAGCGAGGAAAGTTAAGGTTTTTGGTGAATAACGCGGAAATGGAAAATGTTCGTAGAAATTTGATTGTGGTATTGAGTTTTGGTGATGCTGAAGTGTAATGGGGGTACTTTTTTTGAAAATTTGCCAAATTTTGTAAAAATTGCACATTTTTGTGCAAGATTCGTTGAATCATAGGTACTACGTGACTTTTTACATATTGTTTTAAATATATTTTATTGCAAATTTGTGACGTATGTATAGTCTACGTGACTTGATTGGGTTATCGCAATTGTAGTGGTGGTGGTGTGAAATAGATGTAAACTAGATCTGAACTATTTAGTGATGAGGCGGTCGACGCAGTCGCGGCTGGAGCGCACAATACATCAACGGGGGACCATAGCCTAAGCTCCCTGCAGCTTCCTTCTCAGACGGACGTGAACTTCCAGACACAACTAGTTGGTTGGTAGAATAGGAAGACTTGGAGGTCCATGGATGGCCTAACGTAATCTTTGCGCTGTAATTGTATTAACTTTGGATTTGGCCCTTTGAAGGACCTATATTGCTATCGGTCGCGGAAGCTATCCAAATCCACGTCCACGTGAGTCTCGAGACTGACAGAACCGACATTGGCATCGGGCATCGGGCACCGGCACCGACAGTGTGATCGCGGCCGTCGAGCCAGCAGCACGCTTGGAAGAGGATGTTATCATGTGTGTAGTGTTCCGCGTTTCGCGGCTGTCGCGGCGGCAAAAGCCCGGCAGTGAGTGACAGTGAGTGCGGATATGTCCCAGTCATGGTGAAGGCGCTGTTTCTGGGGTTGCTAATTGCTACGATGTGTGGTCTTGCTAGCTGCGCTCCCGCTCCCCAGATAGCCCGAATTAATCGCCCCGAAGCATCTCCACCGCCTCAATTCATTGAAGATTCCGCGGCTAGAAGTGAGCGCAGTACCAACTTATCCCACATCACCGGCACTGCCCGAAAGATTCAAATGTTCATCAAAAATCGTCATCTCCAATTACTTCCTGATGGAACTGTTAATGGAACTTTGGATGACTCCAGTGCCTATAGTAAGATACTTTTTTGCTTATTGCACTTTATGCACATAAACAAAACGAATATGATATGCACTGACCTACCATGAGCAACATCGTATTATGCGGGCAGCAGCAGAATACTTCGCGCTATCACTACGTCGCTCCACGGGTCGGATATCGCTCTCCACTGTCCCAGTTACCTCTAATCAGAATAATAATAATTAAATTTTAATTACTCTTCTCATACTAATTTAATTGCTAAAACATATCTTAAGCAAGCAAAACTTACATTTACATAATGCGCTCTCCTAACCGTAATAATTTTTCAAAAAAAAAAAATAATTATAAGCTGAATTTGCAAATTTTTTTAAGGATCTAAATTATTTTTTTTAACATGGCTGAAAATTAAAATTAAAAATTTAAACAGAATATTTAATAAGCAAAAAGTTAAGTTAAGCTGAAAAATTTCCTGAAAAAAAAATTAACAAAATAATCAAAATGTAAGGTTTTTCTGAAATGTTTAAAATTAAAAAAATTTCGACTTTAAATAAAATACAAGAAATTGTAAATATATATGTATAACATAATCATGTTTTAGTTTACTTTTAAACATGATTATATTGGAAATTTTACGCTGTAAGCCAAATTTAAATTTTTTATAAAAATGGCTAAAAATTGAATTTAAAAATTTAAACAAAATAATCCCAAAAGTAAGCTGAATGCTGAAAAACTGAAAATTTTTCCTGAAAATATTTTAAGTTAAAATATTTTAATTTCGACATAAAATTACAAAAACTGTTAGTAATTGTATATACAACATAATCAAAAATCAAAATTTTAATAAAACAACTGAGAAATAAGCTTAATTGGCTACGGCTGATGACCAGTTGGAGAGGAACCCAGAAGGGAAAAAATATTAAATTTTATATGTATTGATGGAGAAATGTAATTTCTCTTCAATTAAGTAAGTTGTATAACCCAGAAGTTAAACTTCTGCTGAAAATAAGCTTTTCGTCAAAAAAAATTATTTTTTCAAATTATTAATTCCACTAATTCCACTAAATAATTACAGAAATTTTTTTTTTGTAATTTAGATTTAAATTTAATTTAAAAATCTGATCTGTCCAATACCAAAAAAAAAATTTGAAAAATTTTTTTTTTTATTATTTTGAAAAAAAAAATTTTAATTTTTTATAAAAAAATTTTTTTTAATTTTTTGAAATAAAATTTTTTTTAAATTTTTTGAAAAAAAAAAATTTTTAATTGTTTGAAACAAATTTATTTTTACTTTTTTGTTCGAAAACGCTATTTAATATCAAAAAAGTTTATTTTTTATTTTATATGAAAATTAGGACCCCATTTCCGAAATGCGAATAGTAAACCTGCAGTTTTCCTGGACCAAATTTAAAAATTTATTAGTTCTTGAGAAAATTTGTCCACAAAAATGGTACACACACAAAGTAATTTTTTAGTTTTGGCCAATTCATGTTTAGGGAACCCTAAAAGATGTATTTCCACTAAAATCTTTTTTTTATGATTACAATGCTTTATGTTACTATCGTATAATAATGTCAAAATAGCAAAACTTCAGCTTCGTCTGAAAATATTTCCTGAAAATGTTTAAAATTAAAATTGTAAAAAATATTTTTAACAAATCTAACATAATCATATTTAATTAACTTTAAAACATGATTATGTTCAATACGTTTTTGTATGTTTTTAAAAACTTTAAAAAATAATCCAAAAACTTAAGCTTTGGACACGTAAAAATTTAACTTAAAAATATTTAAAATTTAATAATTAAAACTCGACTAAAAAATTATTACAGAATTGCAACATATCCAACATCATTATAATTTACTTTACAGCATAATTATGTTGGGTATATTACAAATATTTTTTCTTTGATAAAAATTTAATTTAAAAGGAGAAAAAGAATTTCAACTAAAAAAATACAAAATATTCAAAAAACCTAATCAATGAACTAGGCAATGTAACTCAGCGGTCCAAGTATTTGACTGTTAAGCTTCAGATCGTACATTCCCACCCCACAACAAAAAAACTTTTAAATTCTCAACACTTCCCAGTTCACCTTGCTAGCGTGGGGTTTCATGGGTAAAACCTTCTCTGGTCCGAAGTTAGATGAGATATTCTCGTAACTCCAGTGGTTCGGAATCCACCTTAAACTGTAGGCCCACCTGTAATTTAAGTTGCCAGCGTTACAGACAGAGAAGGGGCTTTACCCAACACTGGCACAACCGAGAGATGTCTCTCTGGACTGTAAGTTACACAGATAGTTTGACACACATACAGACAGGCATTATTTCGAAATCTATTTTTTCTGTATGAGAAACAATCTTGATTTCAAAATCTTTCTTGATTACAATACTTTCTTTTATTTCGTTAAAGAAGGTGAAAATTATTGTGGATATTCTAATCATGTTCGCTTTCTGCGATGTCTTGCATTTTTTTCAATGTTTGGTGGTATTTTCCTGCTTTTGCTTGCAAATTGCTTATTTCTTTTTTCTACTCTCATTTCGACTTTCCCAAAAAAAGGAGAGTTTAGTAATCGTACAAAAAAAGGAGAGTTAAGTAATCGTACAAAAAAATTGAGATTTTATCAGATGTCGATGTTTTAACGTTTTCTGAACAAGAATTGACCATTTTTGTCATGTCTTTGTGTGTATGTTGTGGATAGCCATTTTCTTGTGTCCTCTCTACAAGCTAAACGAATCCTCTGTTTAAACACTAAACAACATACAAATATATATATCTAGGATTATTTGTGTAGGATCTAGAACTGTAGTATTTTTGGGTAATATCGGTAAACCGGAAGTGGAAGATTACTCGCATCATTTTTTAGATTTTTGCTTTTATTTACTAAAGTATAATTATTTTTAAAAAAATTATACAATCAAAGTTAATGTAAAATGTAATTGCAACAACTTATTCAAGAAATTTTTTTTATTGAAAGAATTTTTTTTACTGAATGGAAAGTCGAGTGGAGAATACTTCATTTTTTTTCTTTTGTAGGCGCCATCCTATTCGGTGATTATCTTTAATCTAACTTTACTGTGTTCCTTAACCACAAAGAGAATTAAAAATGTGGTAATTTTTAATCACAAAAATTTGCAAAAACGTTCAAAATATATATTTAACAGAGCCATACATAACAGCCTCATGCTAAAAAATTAAGAAAAACAATATTTTTGGCACCATAAAAGTTATATAACGCTGTATTTAAATAGAAAACGTTCTTAACGTAATTAAACATATAGTGTACAACAAAACAAAAATAAATAAAAAAAAATTACTAAGCGAATGCTATCACAAAAAATATATCTATAAATAATGCATTACATAATAGTTTATTGTCAAGACTAAAATTAATTATATCTTTAAGATTTCATTCATTTAGTTTTGGTCTATTGATTGGTCTTTCCGCTCTATTATTGGCAATCAATAAAATGCTTGAAATAAATTGCTAAATTGCTTGAATAAATAATAATAAAACACAATTTTGTGTTAATAATAAAATTAATAATATTTCATAAAATTTCCAAAAATTTTATTACAACTTGTCTTGAATACTTCCTTTTCCTTGTGGACGGACTCCTCATAATTATTACGTACTGTGGGTATTTATAAGCGTGCACGTTTATGTTTTAATTCCAGTCTAGTTACCAGTACGTTAAAACACAAATGTTTCAAAGACTTTATAGATTGCTAGTTATTCACGTTTCCAATTTAATGATGGAAATTATTAACCCTAAAAAATTATTAACCATGAAAATTATATGTGAAAATTAAAAATAATGAAATATATAAGCAAGAAAAATTATAAGCGATGCAATTATATATGTTGGGAATTATAAGTGGTAAAAATTATAAGCGATGAAAATTATAAGCAATGCAGATTATATGCAACGAAAATTAAAAATGATAAAAATTATAAAAGCTGTAAATTATAAAGGCAAAGTAAACGATTCTCACCAGACCGTGTGAATTGTCAATCACTTGAGTCGGGAAATATTTGTAATGTAAAACAAAAATAATAAGGGTGTCTAAACCGTCATATTTAGTAAAAATACGTGCATGCTCCGTTGATTAGGAACTTTAATAGACCTTCATAACATATACGTTAAGTGACAGACACGCGCTTAAGTGGCGTCTGATCACTGCTGGAGACTTCAAGCTCTCGTTAAGGGCTCTTAAATAACTACGACCTATCAAAATTGTGAATCTCGCTTGGACCAAAATTAAATCATTGTGTTATGAATGACTTCAGGTTATTTGTTGTATAAGATATGTTAACTAAATTCAGATCAAGCCTTCAAATCTTGTAAAATAAAAATTGAAAATTAATATATGAAAAATAAAAATAAAAAATTAAATAAAAAAATAAAAATGAAAAACAAAAATAAAAAATGAAAAGAAAAATAAAACTAATAAATTGAAATTATTACAATATTATCTTACTACGTATGATAATCTAATCAAAAATGACTTTGATGTAAAAAAAATTAGGGGCACTCATAAGTCATTTAAATTCCAAATCAATTATTTTTCCGGGATGCTAGTTCCAATTGTTTTGTTTTTTTTTATTAAATTATTGTGAATTTATTTTTATTCTATTTTTGAACTTAAAGGATTGCACGTAGTTGAAAGTTTTGGCATAAGAAAGGAATTATAATGATTACTAAATTTGGAGGAGCTTAGACTTTAAATGTTTATTTGGATAATAAATGTTAAGAAATTTTGGCAATGATGCTTTGCGTAGTTGTTATGAAGGTGATTTAAAACTTTAAAGGGTTTTTAGGGTTGATAATGATTGGGAGTTCAGCGGCACGTCACCCACGACCACGCGCTCGATTTAGTTCGCGACAGTCGCGTCAGTACGCCCGGCTATTAGCGGCAGGTGCTAAAATAAGCTTGACCTATGTTATGTGGACAGTATGCTATGTGATGTGAGTCCAGGCCGCACAGGTAGCATTATTGTGTAGTAACCAGTAGCACTACCAATATAATTACGCTCCATTTCATGCCACTTCTAAGTGCATTAATTTACTCGACCGGATTCCATCACTATTGTGGAAAATTAGAGACACGCGTTACGTTTTGCAATTCTTCAAAGAAATTTTACTCCTTCCATCTATCATCATTTTACACATCGTTTACTTCAAATATATCCAAATATTTAAATTGTACGCCTACGCAAGCAATTTATGCATTGATTCATTTTGTCAATGAAACGAAAAGGTTTTTGACCGCCTATCATCACATTAAACATTATTACATATATCTACGACTAAACAGATCATCCATTTAACAAAAAGATTATTTTATGTTAAAGCTTATACCAAATACTGAAGTTCATAATTAACGCACATATTATAACTAAATTTAATTCATTTATTATTGTAATTCTTCAAAAAACTTACGTTTACCATTAAAGTTCTTTATTTTTGATAAACTTCACCAGTTGTGAACATGACATAATTTTATGTAGGTTATCAAAAATTGGGTTAAATTTTGTTTAAAAACAAACGTATATACAAAAAATTATTTACATCTGTGAACCTTACCACTTCTGGATACATACTTCTTCCATCCATTTCTTTTTAGGCCTTTCTCTCATTCTTTTTTTATTTGGCTTCCATCCTATTACTCGGTTTGTTTTATTCATTCTTATAACATTCCTAACAAATCTGATAATTCGGCTCCTTCAATCAGTTCCTCCAACTGGAAAATTAATTTTGATTCTTCATGTGTCATCCACATTTTGGATAGGGATCCAATTTTACATGTTGTATTGCCCTAATTCTGTGTTTGTAAATCCTTAGCTTGGCCTTTTTAATTAGTAGATTACGTTTTAAAAGGTGCATGTATACGGATGATTTCTCTACCCATGTCATTGTTGTTATTTACTATTGAGCCAAGGAACTAAAATTCATTTACGTGCTCAAAATTAAAGTAATTAACTCTTAGCTTTTGCGTGTTATTATTTCCTCTTGAGCACACCAATATATGGTTTTGGATTCATTTATGGAGAAGCCTTCTCTGGTTGTTTCCTTGTCAAAAAGCTGTATTGCGCGGTTAGGGATATTGTCTTCCAAATCGATTCTTTTTATATCGGATTTAAGCTAAATATAGCAGTTGACAGTGCCTTACCCCACAGGAAATTTTAAAAAGTTTGCTTTGTTCTTTTTCAACCCCAACTACTGCCATAGATCTCTTCAGGGTGGCTGCAATTAACCTAAACTTTGATGGTACTCCCATTACAATTAGGTTATTTTTAATTGCTCTTCTATTTACACCATCAAAATACTTCTTTCTATTATAGACTTCTTTATTCATATTTCTGCCTCTATGATTTGACCTTTCTCTTTTCCCTTTCCATTAATCTTACTTTTAAATAACTTTTCCTTGGGGGCCTCTGAATATTTTTCTGATTAAAGTGTAAAGCAATTTTTATTGCACTGATAGTAACCTTTTTAATACAGACGTTTTGGTTTGTCGTATTTTAGGCTATATATTTCCACATTTTTACCTCCTCTTTCGGCGAGTCCCCTTCTTCTTCTTCTTAGGGTGCCGTCTTCGAAAGAAGGTTGGCGACCATCGTGATAATTTTGACTTTATTTGTGGCTCTTCTAAATAGTTCCGTAGATGTAAGATTAAACCATTCCCTTAAGTTTCGCAGCCATGAAATTCGCCTAGTCCTATGCTGCGTTTGCCTTGGTTTTTGCCTTGGATTATCAATCGTAGGAATTCATATCGTTAACCCCGCATCGAGTCTCCGACCTTCTATTTTCTTTAAGAATCGTTTATATTTTACATTTTACTTCCCTTTTCACCTTCCCCTTTTTTCCTCTTGTAGTTTTTCTAAATGTCCTACTCTTGAACAACTTTTAAGATTTTTATATCTTAAGTGTAAAGAAATTTTTATTTTACTGATATTAGCTTTTTAACTCTCGGACATTTCGTTTGTAATATTTAAGGCATTTACATTTCCACATTTTCGTCCCTATCTTAGATTCTTCCACTCGAAGATGTTTTGATCTCTTGTATCCCATTTTACTTTCTTCCAGTACTTTATAACTTGTATTAGGAAGAGATTTTTATTGATACAGTGTAAATCTATTTTTGTAGTATTGTAAGATTTCCACTTCTATTTTGAGCCTTATTTTCTCCTTTTTTCGCGTGGGGGGATTGCATTACTGCAATCACAAGTGACCTCTAGAATTCTTTTTGTATTTTTCTCCCATTTCAGCGACCTGTGTGCTGGTTGTCCTGCTGCTGCGCTGGTATTAAGAATGTTTAGTTCTCTTTTATCCTTCTTTATATCCTTATTCTTGACAATTTTTTTAATTTTATTACCTCCAAATAACTTATCCTGGCAAAACATTAAAAATTGAAGGCGCAGCATTTAGCAATTTTTGTTGTATTGATATCCTTTTTGGTTAGTGTGGCTCAGCGGTCTTGGTTTACACTTTTAAATTTTATACATTGCCCCAAATTCCAACCCGACTTTTCATCTTGGGATTTTTCATAGCTAAAAACCTCTAATTCAATTTAGAATTTAAGCTTTCGCGACTTGGGTCGATTACTTTCGGGTTTAAGTTGCGTATTTTTATTAGTTGTTGCCAACGTTTCGCTCGCGATTGCAAAATGTAAAGACCATTTTCAAATCCAAAATTTCTAACTTAACAAACAGTGTGAAGGACAAAATTCTTCTTTCAAATCCCAGAATTTATCGAGTCAATTGTCTTAATTGCAATTTGAAAAAAATTGGCGAGACCAAACGGCAAATTAGGACACGCATAATTGAGCATCAACGGGCGGTACGTCTTAAAAATATCGGCGGCTCAGCTCTGGCCGAACATTCCTTCGAGTCAGGTCATCAAATTTTTTTTTATCCATCGGGTTACAACGTTGTCCGTCTTCC
>JARJDX010040384.1:0-16817 GCA_030264735.1 Gymnusa sp. GC000175
AATAGGTTATGTTTTTCTGTCAAAAGTGACAACTAATAAAGGCCTCATCACACTATCCATATTATTGATTAATAATATTGAAGGATAATATTATCTATGATTGGCAATATTTGTCCTCGTATGGTCAGTATTAATCGGAACTAGCGCTATTTTTGAGGTAAATTTCTCTGTTAACTTACAATACATACAATTTTAACTTTATCATTAGTATTGTAATCGTCAAAAAAAAGTTGAAATTTTGGTGGCAATCCACCTTTTAGGATCCCCTGAACAAGAATTGACCAAAATTAAAAATTTTCTGTGTGGATGTATGTGTGTGGCGCGTTTTTGTGGGTAAGGCTTCTCAAAAACTATTAAGGATATCGCCACAAAAATTCATATTTAAGCTTTTAACAGCCATTGGAAGAGCCCAGTTAATTTTGGCTGAAATCCATCAACCGAAAGTGGTGGTTTATTGGTGATGTTTTTCGTTTTTTTGCAAATATTTAAAAAACTATCAAGTTTATGAAAAAAACATAAGAGTACAAAAGTGTTTAGAATTAAATTTTAAACAAATTCTGTTATAATAATTTTTTTTAAATTTTACATTTTTAAAATGCATTGTATGATAGTCAGGTGGTGACCACATCAGATTTTTTTTATTGATGTAGATGCAAAAGTTTCATTGAATAAAAAAGAATCAAAAAACCTCTTAAAACCACCAAAAATTGGGTAAAAAAATTCACTAATCACTAATAAAAATTCCTGTAAACCTCTAAAAATGCAATGAAAATCCCCTTAAAGCCACCAAAAATCACGTTTATTTTGTGCATTTCTAGCGTTTTTAGGGTTCTTGGTAAATGTTTAATGGTTTGGGTGGAAATCAGGGGCACAGCCAGAAATTCCGCAAGGGGGGGGGGGCTAATTTCATAAGGGGGGGACTAATTCCATTTTCGGCAGAATCTCTCTAAAATATAATGAAACATTTTGGCAAATTATGTTCGGAGATAGTTATTTTGCGTAATCCAACGCAAATTTGCATCATCACCAGCTCACGTAAGGCTTCGCCTTGAAGAACGGGGGGGGGCAACAGATTACATAACAAAATAATTATAAGCGACTTTATTGTCAAGATGGGCAAATATCCTGAACACCACTTCACAATTGACAGACATGGCCTACACGAGAAAAAAAAACGAAAATGGAATAAGTGTGATAAGCTTGGCGGCAGCAACAGAGCTAGTGGTAGGAAGTACAATTTTTCCACACAAGACACGCAGGCACGTAAGAAATCTGCTATACGTCCAAACTATCACGGGAGTCGACATAGACTGGTCAACAACTTAGTAAGTGAAAGAATTAAATGGAATATATCAAAAATTACCACAGCAAAGTACAGAAAGGAGAATGCATTTAACATAGAAAAAGCATAAAAAACGAGGATAGTAACACGACGTACCAACAGTCCAAAAATCAAACAAAATGCGCCGATGCCCAAAGCCCAGAAGAATGTTAGAGAGCTATTCAAAGAAGCTTCAACGTAAATGCAAAGGAAACAATTGGGTATGCATAGAAAATAAATAGACTGATTTGACCAGGAGTGCGAAGCAGAGACTCACAATAGACTGGACAAAAGAATAAGCAACATAAACAGGCAAAAAATAGTTGCGAGAAACACGAAAGGAATCAAACAGAAAATGCAGAATTCATGAGAACTCTCTTTGAGAACATGGTCGATCCAGAAAGGTAAAAAGATTACAAGACTATCTGAACCAAAAAACAATGCCAACCGGGCGGATGATGGCACCATACAAATGGATATCTAGAAATCCTCGACACGTGGAGTCAATACTTTTCAAACTTACTAAACCAACCATCAGCAACGATTGAACAGCGTCAAATACAAACTACACACGTAGAAGAAGAAGAGCCAACCATAGAGGAAGTTCAATAAACAAGGAAGAAAATAAAAAATAATAAGGCAGCTGGCACAGACGAAATAAAAACAAATTAATAAAATATATATTATATTAATTTTAATTATTAATAAAGAAAACAAGGAATTGTACCCGAGGAATGGTACTAGATGTACAAATTATGGAGGCACTACTCAATGCGGGGTATAAAATATTACCGAACGTATTGCAGCAGAGATTAAGTACGTATGCTGAAGAAATTGTAGATTACCAGTGCGGGTTTCGGCCGAACAGTCCAGATCTTCGGAGTAAAGCAAATACACGTAGAGTGCCCTATATGCGAAAAATGATAATAATCATTTATTATATAACGTGATCAATATGTTCAAAGCCTCCAAAACACCATAAAAAACGTTAAATGTTAATTTTGTATAGTTTTTAGTTGTGTTTCGTGGATTTTTATTTGTTGAAGTGGATATTAAATGGTTTTTGGGAATTTTTTGTGATTTTTAAGCGATCTAAATGTTCCTCCACAATTCTCAAAAAACCTTCAAATAAAAATGCGCTAAATGTTAATTTGGTGAATTTACAGAGTTTATAATGTGTTCAGTAAATTTTTATTAGTTTTAATGGATATTCAGTTGCATTAGAAAATTTTCAGACGTTTTTAAGATTTTTTTTTGTAATTTTAAAGTATTTTATTGTGAATTTAGTGCTTTATATTTGTTATATTATTTGAAGCTTAATACGCACGAAATCGTTGCGTTAAATCAAACATTATGTCTAGTTTGCTGTAATAAAAACGAATACATTTTGCAATGTATAGAAAAGTAAAGCAAAAATTAAGCAGATATCGACTGGTTGGGCACTCTGGTCTACAGCTATAGATAGGGGTTATAAAATAGATATTAGAAGAAGAATAGAATTGGCAAAAAGCATAATGGATAACAAAACCTGAAAAGATCATATGTTTATCCAAGTCAGTAAAAATAAAGCTGGTAGAGTAATTATTTATATTATTCGCGTTTATATACGGAGTAAAATTTTGAACAAGTCTAGTAGCCTGGCTACCAAGGAGCCCAGATAAATCACTACTAGATTTCCGCTATTTAGAATCATTGTTGGCTGAAATAAATTGTGAAATAGGTTCCTTATATTAAATAAATTTTAGTAAAAAGTTTGTTTAGAGTTAATTTAAGTACTTACTAAGAATTTAAAAAGCAACGTTGTACCATATTTTTAAGGGGCTCGTATGAGAAAACCAGATGACTCAGTTTGCGTTTTGGAATTTTAGAATATCCATTAATTGTACAATAGCGTTACCTAAAGGTTTTAAGGCATTTTACATCTAAAATAATCATAATCCACCCTTTTAATCATGATTCGCCCTGTATAATCATGATCCACCCTATATAAACATGATTTTATGCTTATCGGTTAAAAATTGTAAATAGCATTAATTATTAATTTTAGATCATCCTGGAGGGCTCTAAAGTTCCACTTCACAGTCCAGAAGACCCTCTGCCTTCAAACGCAGGGTTGGCACCCCCTAGTCCGGATATGGACGACACGAGCAGTAAAAGACAAGCTACTAGGTAAATCTTGTTTTTGTCCCATGCCCGCATACCCCGTAAGAAATATCACTATTGTAATCTAGTGTACAGCATGCGTAATTATGATTCATTTAAATGTTTTTAATCTCTTACCTTGCTATTTATCGGGTATTGGGAAATGACTCACTCACTAGCGCAAATGCGGAGAAACTATTTCATTTGTACTTATCGCCAGATTTTGATATATTTCTTTAATTGTGCAGCACGAAAAGGTGTATGTCAGGAATACTTTCTAGATTTTTTAACCAAAAACATGTTATACTGTACAATTTTTTGAGTGAAAATTCAAGAAATCGTGTTAGCCACTTCTTGGCAAAATTGAGTGCACCACGGGATTAAGCGCCTCCTAAACTGTGCCAATTTTCATCAAAAATTTTTTTTTCACAAAAAATGCTGTAGGTATATTATACATTTTTCTCATGTAAGTTGTTTTACTTTCGGGATTATTCTGAAGCGCTGATAATGCTACCTGCAATGGAGAGCTAAACGTTGGCATCAACAAATATAACTAGGCATCTTAAACCCGAAAATTTACAAAGATTTAAGTCGCGAAAGCTTGCAGCTTGCATTTTAATTTTTTTATGATTTATTCCGATTAAGAAACGCAAGGGACAAAAGTGAAAACACTGAAGACAGCTTTACCCCCGACGTCTATACGATTGCCTCTTCGGAAATTAAATTTTTGTTTAAAAACCTAAGCGTTTTTTTTATTCGTGAAACAAATTATTTAAAGTCGTTCAAAAACCGAATTCCACTGTATTTACAATCTCCATAAAATAATAACGTTTATAGTCTATAATCTATGTAATTCTTAAGTTATTTTACTAATCAATCTGTAATCTCATTAGAATAGAATATTTAAAATCTTCCTGTACACAATTTTCAACTAGTGATTTTCTTCGATCCTTTTGCGAAATGAATTGCAAAAAATTAAATTTTTTAGGGTGTTTAAAAAGAGTTCCCCAAATGGAAAAATAACGGTATATTTAGGGAAACGTGATTTCGTTGATCACATATCACACGTTGACCCAATAGGTATTAATATAAATAAGCTTAAATTAAAGTTTAAATTAAGCTAAATTATTTGTAGATGGGGTTGTTTTAATCGATCCAGATTACGTAAAAGATAGACGGGTTTTTGGACATGTATTAGCTGCATTTAGATATGGCAGGGAAGATTTAGATGTACTTGGTTTAACCTTTAGAAAAGATTTATACCTTGCAGCAGAGCAAATTTTTCCACAAGATGGCACAGCAAATAAAAGGCCATTAACACGGTTACAAGTAACTAATTAATTAATTAATTCGTTTTTTGTTTTATTGTAACTGTAATGTATAATTATAGGAGAGGCTTATAAAAAAATTGGGACCAAACGCATTTCCATTCTATTTCGAGTTACCTCCTCATTGTCCAGCATCAGTAACGTTACAACCTGCTCCTGGTGATACTGGAAAACCCTGTGGAGTTGACTATGAACTTAAAGCTTTTGTAGGAGAAACGCAAGATGATAAACCACATAAACGAAATTCAGTCAGGTTAACTAATTTAATAATTTTTAATTTATCTTATTTTAATGTATTTTTACAATATTTAGGTTAGCGATAAGAAAGATTATGTATGCTCCTAGTAAACAAGGAGAGCAACCGTCCGCAGAAGTCAGCAAAGACTTTGTGATGAGTCCTAACAAATTACATTTAGAAGCATCATTAGATAAGGAATTATATCATCATGGAGAAAATATTGCAGTCAACGTCCACATAGCAAATAATTCAAATAGGACAGTGAAAAGAATCAAAGTTTCTGTCCGCCAATTTGCTGATATTTGTTTATTTTCAACCGCACAATACAAATGCACAGTTGCTGAAACGGAAAGCGAGTAAGTATAGTTTTTAACCTCAGTCATACTCCGCTTTGCAACGCTTTACGACACTTTTATAAGATTTAAAAAAACCTCATCACCCTAATAGAACTGCACAAGAACGCAACGCAACAAATTGGTTATGATGGATCATTCTCGACATTTTTCATCATTATGAAAATCTTTGGTTTAATTAAAAAATCTCAATATACTTCGATTAGATAACGTTTAACTCACTTATATCACGCTGCAGATGTTTAATGATCGTCCGCTATTTTATTAGGTCTCTGGAAACTATTTATTTATTAAGAAAAACGAGTAGTGAAGAATTTTGGAAAACAAAAAATTGATAAAAACTTTATATTTTTTCATTCTTAATAAAAGAGCCACACCCTTTCTAACAAAGAGCGTCATGCGGCTCCGGAGCCGCCTGTCCTTCACCCTTCGACTAGATAATAGCTTACTTATTTGATGAGTTACAGTCTTGACGTTTCGCTTACGCAGCTATTAATTATTTCTTAGGTTAAAGATAATTTCTAGTATGTTCGTTTAAAAACATGGAATTGTTTCGCAAAATGAGTTTAAAGTATTTTTATATGTTAACCTAAATCCCGCTTTGCGTCGTATACTGAAGCAATAATGTTAAATATGACTTTATAGTAAATTATGATTTTGTATAGAAAAAAATATAAGTAAGTTTGGGCATGCGAAAAAACGGTAACTTAATCGACGCAGAGTGGGGTCCTGGTATACCTTACGATATGCTTTATTTGTCCCAGGACAAGTATTCATTTATCAAGGTAATGTTTCATTTTTTAACAAAATTTGTAGGGTTTTAGGATGTAAAAGCGGGGTATGCCTGTACTAAAATAAATTGTAGATTAGATGTGATGTTATATATTTTTTGGGTGAAATCAAATAATATAACAGGTAGTTAAATTACAGAGCAGGTTGTCCAGTTTCACCAGGATTTACAATGTCAAAAGTTTTCTCGGTGCGTCCTTTACTAGCAAATAATAAAGATAAAAGAGGTTTAGCATTGGACGGGCAATTGAAACACGAGGATACAAATTTGGCATCATCAACTATGTGAGTTAAAGTTGTAGGGAGCCGAATGTAAATAATCTGGTGTTGGTGTTTTTCTTGCATGTTATAGTAGGTACATTCCAGACATTTTTGGGGATTTCTGAAGCGAGCGATTGTTTTCTTTTTTTTTACAAATTCATTTTTTATTTTTGTTAATTTATGTTTTGTTTTGGTTTTGTGTAACTAAAGTGTGTGTGTTGATTGGGCAGAGAAGGCTGTCCCATTGGTCCTGGCTTCACTCTGAGCAAAGTGTTTACATTGACCCCTCTCCTGGCCAATAATAAGGATAAGTGGGGCCTTGCATTGGACGGACAACTTAAGCACGAAGATACTAACTTAGCATCAAGCACTTTGTAAGTCAATATACTTTGTATATTTGCCTCAATGTTTCTTGCAAATTTACTGTGCTTTAATGTGCTTTATATAATTATATATCAACTCAAAATAAAATTATAGATTATTTTAATGAATCAAAATTTGTTAAAATGCATGGAAAGTTATAAATTAAAGCTTTAGCTAGCTGAAGACAAATATTAAATATATGTTGTCCTAGAAACGTACAGAGGCATGAATGATGTCATTTATAAAAAAATGTGCTTGGCTATCTTATCCTTATTTAATTGCCATGTGTATGTATGCTATTAACAATTTATTTTATGCAACAAAATCTGCACTTATAGTAGAATAAATTATTTAAAAACGCAATCCCAAATGCATCCATTTTTATTACAAAATATTTAAATTAATATGTTATGGACAAAATGATTAATAGGGCGATATTCAAAATGCCCAGACAGTGAAGATCAATTTTATGTTGTTAGTTTAGTGTTAGGTGGCGTTTAGCTTTTTTTAAGTTATACATTAAAAAAAGGTTAACGCCACTAACACTAACCCAACCATTAATTAAACAGATCTCCAGCCTTTATAGCACATTGTAAATGATGTCCTGTTAACCACATTCTCCGTAACAAATACACGACTACGTTAACGTCATTTCTTGACAAAATTTGTTATAACAAAATTGAATGCATGATATGTTACACAATTACAGCTAGTACTCAGCTCTGCATTCTGCCGGATCGGTTCGCTCGACCAACCAATCAAAATTATCAAAATATTTCAAACGAAGAGTTTTCTGATTAGAGGATTCAATATATCGGACGCAGATCTGGGTACTAGTTATTATATTATTAACAGTTTAGAACAGATTTGTAAATATTTATATGTCTATTGACTAGTATTAAAATATTAGATAAAGGCAGATTCTCAAATATTATGGATATCCACTGATTTAATAAATATTATTTTTAAGTGATACATAGACTGCTTTCTCTCAGAAACAGGGGCGAAGTTTTGGTGTTAGTTGTCCTTGGCGCCATGTGCAAGGGGCGCAAATCGCTAAAGTTTGGCTAAATTTATAACAATTTTAACTAAAATAACTCAAATATAACTAAAATTATTGCAATTTTAACAAAAATCACTGAAACTTTCAAAATTATCTAAATCGCCTCAAATCATCTCAACTTTCAACAAAAATATTATTGATATTTTTATCAAAATTTCAACAAAAGGCCAAAGCCGTTAAATAAACAAATATTATTATTATTATAAAACGCTTGATTTTTTTTAATACAAAATGATACAAATCGTTTAAGTTTAACTAACAACATCAGAATTGTAACTAATTTTCATTTAATTATGATAATATAAATATAAGAAATTGCTTAATAGAATATGAAAGATTTTTGCTAAAATTTTGATGATTTTATTAATATTGCTATAAATTTGCTCAAATTGTGAAAATTGGTCAAAATTTAACTAATTTTGGTTAAATTGCAATTATTTGGTTCAAATTTAGAAGGATTTGGTGAAGTTTGAAGAATTTGCGTCAAAGTTTAGATAATTTTGGTTAGATTTGAAAGATTTTGGGTTAATTTAACATGTATTTGGTAAATTTAAGCAATTTTTGTTAAATTTTTGAAGATGTTAAATATTAAAATTACAATTATTTTGATGAAACTGAGCAATTAATGACAAAATATAGGCGAGTTTTGTTAATTTTAAGCAATTTAAATGAATTATTTAAGTCTCTGGTCGGTAGGTAATTTACGACACATCAGTTTTTACACTTTCTTTACCCCTTTCCGTCTGTTTAAAACTAGACAAGAAACGACGTCTTTGGTGCCTTTGTAAATATTAATTTGCATTAAAAAAACTTCCACAAAAATATTTTAAATTTTATGTTATCATTAAAAGCTTCACATTTGTGGTACAAATTTTAGATAAATTAACAAATGCTACAAATAATATTGATCGTATTTACATATAAAAATGTCTGAGCGTCAAATATTCTGAGAAAAGCCTGCTTTATTTAACTTAAATCATTAAATATGCAATATCTCCCCCATTATGACGCATAATGTTAGCAATTTATTAATAGATCGATTTTAACGAATTTAAACTGAGTAGACTAGACCTTGAAATGTTTTAAGTTTCTAAGTCTAACACCAAAAAATTATAAAGTAATAGAAAACATTTAGGAGAGGTTTAAAAAAGTAAATATTTCGTGTTTTCTTGTTGTTTGGTATTTGAATATTTAAAATAAATTCATAAATAGGAATTTTTAAAATGAATTAAATTTATTTTGCCCAGTTTTAACAGCAGGAGGCAAATGTTTTTGGAAGTTCTGAATTTAATTTTAGTAAATATTAGAATATTTTTTAAATGATAAAAATTAGTATTAACATTTATTTTATGTAGATCTTTAGATGATCCTCAAAAAAGTGGTTTGTTTTATAGTTTCCGAGATGTCATTGTTTGTTTTTTTAACTTTAAAGGCGCGTCGAAAAAAATCATAAAAAATTTCAGGTGGAATCCGCTTAAATTTATGTTCTTGTTGGCTGAAAAGGATTTTAAAAGTTTTAGTCCTTTAAAAAAAATGAAAAATTATCAAACTGAATTTGAGGATCTTGACTTTTTACAAAAAAGTTAATCATAGTTACGGTTTTAAAAATATCGACGATTGTTTGTTCTTATTTAAAGCGTTGATTGAACTATTATATGGGATATAGTAGGATATCAACATAGACTTATGACGATTTTTTGATCGGATATATTAATGTTTCATTAAAAAAATACACAATATACGATGCATTTTTGGGTTCACGTTACATATTATTAATTGGCATTAAACAACCATCCTACTTATTTAAACAAGTCAACAATAATTTTTCATGTGGTAACTTTACTCGCGAAGTAGTGACGCAAAAAACCATTAATCGATGTATAGATATCCTTTCCATAACACAGATAATTTCACTAAGTGAGCACAATATTATTTACTAAATGTCTATTACAACACCTTGTAAATAATCATGGATGTCTATAAAAAAATAATCCAAAATATTTTTTGGATCTCCTGGCTTGCAGGGTGTCCGTTTTTTTAATCTCCACTGGGAATCTCCATAATTAAAGACGAGATTATAGTAATTTTTTTTTAATATTTCGGACATGGGTACAAAAATACTTTTTAAATTTGATTTAGGCTAAAAAATGGCACCCCCCCATTTCCATTTACCCTAACCAAACCTGTTGAATCACCGCAATATTGGAGATAAAACGAACACCCTGTATATATTTTGCGCTTTTAATATAACTTCTTATTTTAACAAAAGTCTGTAAAAATTTTGTCTTTAATGTAACTTTTCTTATTATTTTTAAGCTCTTCAATAATATATTTAGGCTGTTAACACACTGGACAACAATTATGTCGACTTTTTTTATATAAAAATTGCAATTTTTGTACAATTTAAATGCGTCTACGTAATTTTGGTTTGGTGAGGCAGCAGCCTAAATAATAAATTTATAGATGACATTATTTTAATAGAGTTGCCGATCCATCACAGCGTGAAAATTTGGGTATAATTGTTCAATATAAGGTCAAAGTTAAACTTTGTCTAGGTGCTCTTGGAGGGTAAGTCTAATTAATAATCCATTAATCATTGTACTAAATAGTAAAATAATTTATTAGAGATTTAGTTGCTGAGTTACCATTTATTTTAATGCATCCAAAACCTGAGGAAGAATTGCTACCATCAAATTCTGAATCGTCGAGAAGGGCTAGTAAAGAAATGGGAGCAAACGTTTCTGATGATGCAAATCTTATACAACTTGATGCGTAAGTTTAGTTATAATGTATAATAATAATTAGACCAATGAAATGTCAGCACGATTTTCATTTTCTGAAATCGTAAATGACATTGACCATCAGAGGTGGACTAGGACAAGAATTACTTTGGCAGTTTTTAAAACGACCGGCCAATTTTTACTAATTAATGTGGAATTTTGAAAAGATATTTTGGCACTGGCCCTTTTGGCATTTACCTGCCCAATGCCTAGTCCGCCTGTATCGTCGATGCATTCATGTTGGAATGAAAAGACGATATCCAAAATATTTCGCTTTTTTAAACTTCAGTGTCATGCTCATCTTTCGTTGATCCAATTAAAAAAAAACTATTTTATATATCGAGTAAGAGAACGAATTGGCTCGTTTATATTCCATCAGCTTTGGTGCGTAGTACCAAATTGTCCGCCAGATGGAGAGCACTTGGGTTGAATGACGAATATATTTTTTGGAGCGTATATATTTTATAGGCTCCTTTATTTGCATAAGGTATTCATTATCGGAATTACTCCGTGGCTTTTATTATGCTCCCTATAACGGCGATCGAAACCTTGCAACAACAAATGTATCTACACGACTTAAACCCAAAATATATATCGATTTAAGTCGTGAAAACATATATTTAGTGGTTTTTATATAATTAATTTTATTTTGTTTTAACAGTGATGAAAATAATGTTCAAGATCATGATGATGATATAATTTTTGAAGATTTCGCTAGACTGAGGTTGAAAGGCGGGGAAACAGATGCATGAAGTAGACGTATTTTGAATGTAACGTATAAAAATATCGATTGGGAATAGGTGTGATCCCTATTGTTGTGCCCTAGTCAAAGGTTTAAATGCCGAGATGCAACCATAATTATGTATGAATAGTGCGAAAAGTCTACTTATGAAAAAATTAATTTTCATTTTTTATTTTAATTGGAACAATGTGTAAAATTAAAAACAATTGTTCAAAAAAGCATTTTGTCAATTTAAAATTTATCCTACTATCAATAAGTTTTTACAAGGTTCTATTTTGTTAATTTTTTTCGTCGTTGGTAAGGTCAGTCTTATACATATACATATATACATATATTTTCCTATATTTATTCAATTTTTTATATACGTATATACATATAGTGCACAATTTATTAAGCGTACTAATTTTTATATTGGAATTAACTTTTTATGCATTTTAGTATTAAACTTTTTTTTATACACACTTTATTTATGACTGTCAAAGATTTCGTTTGAAATTGAATCTATGAAATGTTTTAATGGTTATATGTCATGTTTGTAAATTCCATATATGTATGTCAAATACTTGCACAAGAAATATTATATAGTTTACAAAAAGATAAATAAAAAAAGCATTTTTGATAGCACGCACAAAATTTTTGTTTATAAATGGTTATTTGTTGGCTTTTTCGCTTTTTTGGTAAAATATTTCTGTGAAAAAAATTTGCATTTTGAAATGATGAAATTTCAATAGGTGGATCTCAAAATATGAGGAAATATTTACCACTTTCCAGGAAAAATAACATTGTAAAAATAAAAGATATCTATTTTTTACTTGCTTTATTTTGTGTAACTTAATAAGTTTAATTTTAATACTTTATAAGATTCCTGCCTTGTGATAAATATATTTTCGTAAAATCTGTTCATTAGAATGGCGCAAAATAAAAATATTTGTAATGTAAGTGGGGGTGTAGTCATGATTTATCAAAACCAAATTCGGGCAAAGACCCTGCTGAAAGCTCAAAATAAATTTCATTTATAAACGCAGGGGCATTTTAGATTAAGTACGCGTACACATGAGGTGGTTATTGTCGAGTCGAATGTCAAAGCCGGGGAAAGGCTATCGCGTGTATTGTCCCATTTGCTAATATGGAATGATGCCTCCACTCGAAAATCTGCGGGAGCGTCGTGTGTATTATTGTTCCATTAGTTTAGAAACTATATGTCGAGTCGACGCTCGAGTGTTTTGTTCCATTAGTTTACATGGAACGATATACCGAGTGGACGGTCGACTCGACAATAAACGCTCTCTGTGTACTAGTACTAAGGCTACATCGCTGCTTTTAGGTGTTTAATTATGTATATTTTAATAGTGTTGGATATGTTACCTCTAATTTATGAACGTAATCATCAATAAGTTAAAAAAAATAAAATTATATAAGCTGTGTTCATTTTAAATTGGTGTGATTTTTTTCTAAGTTAGCGGTTACCAAATTCTAACACTAATTTACTAATTGTAAAAGATTTAGCTAAATCAAATAGCTAAGCAACCCTTAATTATGTACTAGTCCTATTTCATTCATTGATCAACGCAAAAAGATCAACAATCGATTAGTAAACAAACAACGTCCATAGAAGGAACGCTTAATTATATATTTTCTAGTAATTTTCAATGTTCAAAGAGGATAAAAAAAAATTGCAAATATTCTATGTAGTTATAATGCCCCTTGGCTGATTTTTACTTTTCTTTACGATTTATACTGACTGCATTAATATATTTTTAATGTATTTTATAGAAAAAATAAATATTTGTAAAAAAAATCTATACAAGTTATAGAAATTAAATTATATTTATGAATTCGAACATGGTAACTAAGTTTATGTATGATAATGTGTATACACTTAATAAATGAACGTAAAATATTTGTTTTATTTCTTTAAATAATTTTTGCAGCTAATAATGATTGGATTTAATTTTAAAAAAGCATTTAAGTCCATTCTAAGTCAATATGGGTAAAAAAATATCAATTTCTTTTAATTGTCTACAACTTTCTGCAACACGTTTTTAAATCGGACAAAAATTAAATGCAAAAAATTGGAAAAATTTTATTTGGTTTGAAAAGATTCACAAAATTTTTGAAATAGCTGCATATTTTATACAAAATGTATGCGTTTTTAGTTTATGGTCCCATTTTTGCAGATATTCATGTTTAATTAAAGTTGGAAAATTCGTAAAACCCAAGATTTCTCCCATTTTGAAAAAGCACTTAGTCGATTTCAAGCTTAATTTAGATCGAAAAAATATTCTGCAAAGAAAATTTTGTAGCAAATATTTGTCTACAATAACGATGGGCAACCTCCGATCCGCAGGCCAGTTTATGGCCCACGAAAAAATTTTATCCGAAACCTACAACAATAAAATTTGTTTAAGACTTGTCCATTTGTGACAAGTGAAATGCAAAAAGTTACCCCCCCCTGGTCTACCACATCCCATAACGTATTTTCACAAATCGGACCATTTGAAGTTCTCTAAGATCTAAAAATTTCATGAACTTTTTAAAATATTCATCATTTTGTTAATGATTTAGTTAAGAAATAAAATTCTATTTAATAATATATTCATTAAAGATGAATGTAGTACATAGAACAAAATATAATAAATTTTTTTTTATTCTTATCTACTTATAAACAAAAATAATATTGCATTTCCTTGAAGTAGAGATTGAATTACTATCTTATTTATAAGGCAATGGGTTACTACAGCAGCATGCAAATTATTTTAAAATCACTTACCAAATAGGCTGTACTTCTTCTGTAACAAAAAAATAATGTTTTAATACATTTTTGTAATTAATCGAGAAATATGCATATATATGGTTAAAAAAGACCTCCACTAAAGCATTTTTCATTAATAAATCCGCACAGTCTTGTCTTCATAGACAACTTCATGATTATATTTAATTTTTTTGCATATAAATTCGCAGTCTTTGCTTAACTGACATGTTTATATTTATTTTTATTTTTGCACATAAATCCGCCCAGTTTTAGTTTCATAGACAACTTCATGATTATATTTAATTTTTTTTTGCATATAAATCCGCGCAGTCTTTGCTTCACAGACAACTTTATGATCATAAATATGTTTTTTTGCATAAAATACATAGTTTTAGTTTCATAGACAACTTCATGATTATATTTATTAATTTTTTTGCATATAAATCCGCACAGTCTTTGATTCACAGACAACTTTATGATTATATATATATATTTTGCATATAAATCCGCACAGTTTTAGTTTCATAGACTACTTCATGATTATATTTAATTTTTTTGCATATAAATCCGCAGTCTTTGCTTCACAGACAACTTCATGTTTATATTTATTTTTATTTTTTTTGCACATAAATCCGCACAGTTTTAGTTTCATAGACTACTTCATGTTTATATTTAATTTTTTTGCATATAAATCCGCGCAGTCTTTGCTTCACAGACATTTTCATGATCATAAATATGTTTTTTTTGCATAAAAATCCGCACAGTTTTAGTTTCATAGACAACTTTATGATTATATTTAATTTTTTTTTGCATATAAATCCGCGAAATTTTTAGTTTCATATACAACTTCATGATTATACTTAATTTTTTTTGGCATATTAATCCGCACAGTCTTTGTTTCACAGACAACTTCATGATTATATTTTTTTTTGCAAATAAATCCACACAGTTTTAGTTTCATAGAAAAGTTTCTATACACAAAAATAGTTTGTAAGAAATCCGTTCTCAAAATTGGAATATTCCTAAATTTTGATTTGTGCTATTGCGTGGATTGAGGGAGGATTGTTCAGCGGTTAGGTTAGCAACCTTCCTCTGGTAAAAGACCATGTATGCTCACAGAACTAGTAGAACATCTTTGGATACAGGACTGTGACGAACATGGCTTGGTTACGAAAATCTGATAAATGGAAACTGAATTTATGTCGGTTGTTGAATAATAGCTTCATGGTCAACGCGAAAACAAGAAATATTACTGGAAATGACAAACACAAAAATAATATCTGCGCTCTCCCAGCACCCAAAAAGAAGCCAATGGAACCAGCAAATACCAGCATTATCTACTCATTTCGCAGCAAAACAAAAAAAAGAACAACGAAGACATTCAAGGGCTGGCCTTCTGATTTACAAGAGATATGAATGCAACATTTAAATCGCCGAGCCCTAAAAGATTAACGTTAGTCACAATCAACTACTTATAATCTCAATATATGCACCAGTTTCTGGTAAATCTACAAAAGAAGTAATACTTTAGAAGAAGGTTTTCAACCAAATACGTAAAAAAGAGAACATAATCCTACCAGAAGACCCAAGAATCGGCCCGCCAAGCTTTTATGTGCAGGCGGCCTGAAGCAATAACTCATCATAATTTTTTTAGACTTTATAGTCTGTTTTTTTATCCATCGGCGTCGGTTGACCCAGCCGTCCAGGCTTCCCTCCACCTCTTTGGTGGTCTCCCTGGTAGTGGTAGCCTCTTGCCTCCCCTCGGTTTGCCATCTCTCGCTGCTTTTATTAGTTGGTGCGGTTGTCTCCTGGTGACGTGCTTGTTCCATTCTCTTCTTCGCGTTCTTATGAGTCGTGTTATTGATGATATGTCGCACGTCTCCCTGACAGTTTCGTTCCTTATCCTGCCTCTTCTTGTCTTTTTATTATACTTTGGAAAATTAGCATTTTAGCTGTGCTTGTGATGGATGTTGTTCGTGCCGTGCCGGTCCTGTATTCGGACGCGTAGGTTATGCAGGTCTAATGCAGGCTTTGTAGATTCTCACCTTCGTTTTAGTTGTTACTGCAGAAGATGAGTCCGTTCATAGCGGCAGCGTTTTGGAGTGACATTTGGGTCTGAGTTTGTACTTCTCTGTTCAGGTTATTCTGGGTTGCAAGATGTACGCCCAGGTAGCGAAAGCTGTTGACCTGCTCGACTCCGATGTTGTTTACGACTAGTTTACACCGCCTGATCGTCCTGACATACACTGCCCCTTTTGTTTTTTTTTTCGCCGAGATGCATAGCCCATATGTTTCGGCCGTAGTTTGCATTTTATGTAGCAATATCTGGAGACTGTCCTCTGAGTCAGACATCAGCGCCACATCGTCTGTGTAACATACCGCGCTGATCTTTGTTGTTCCTAGGTCGCATCACTTTTTAGTCCCGCTACTGAAATGATAATTCACCCATAACCACGTTAAATAGGAAAGGAATGAGGGCATCGCCCTGTCTTATTCCCTAGGTCAGGGGTCGGCAGAGTTTTTAGTTAGAAGAGCCAAGTTGTTAAGGAGGAAACAGAATTACAAAGGTATCAGAGAGCCACATATACGATACACACTCACACACACTCACACACACACACACTCACCCACTCACAGAGTGGTAGTGAGAACGCTTTATACATCTAAGTTTGTTCGACGTACCTA
>JARJDX010040389.1:0-18109 GCA_030264735.1 Gymnusa sp. GC000175
AAAATTTATTTTTACACACTTTTGTACTCTTATGTTTTTTTTTCATAAACTCAATAGATTTTGAAATATTTGCAAAAATCTAAATACTTCGCCAATAAACTACCACTTCCTATCTTTGGATTTTAGCCAAAAATCACTGGGACCTCCCAATCTTTGTTAAAAGCTTATTCGTCTGGGCTGTAGAGAGGACACAGACACACAGACAGAGAGACAGACAGACAGACAGACAGACAGAAACACAGACAGACAGACAGACACCACTTCGAAATCAACTTTTTCTGAATAAGGGAGGTCGAAAACGGATATTTCCGCAAAAATCGCGATTTTGAAATTTGTCGCGATTACAATACTTTAATTTACTTTGTAAATGAAAGTAATAATAAAAAGAACGACACTATTAATAGAACCACAGTGCTTTAGGAGCGGCATATCAGGCATCGACGCGATATTCATAATGAGTTTAAGTTAAAGAAAAAGTAATTAGGTTTATTAGACCAGCATTCATACGCTTTGTTGATCTTGAATTGGTTTTTGACAGAGTAAGATGCACGACGTTATATATCTATTACGAAAAAGAAAATACCGACGAACATAATTGGAACAATATAAGATATCTATAAAAATAATAAATTTAAAGTGACTAAACTCTTTATTGTTCAATATGGAATGATTGAGCCTGTAAAGATAAAGAGACGGTACAATAATAATCAAAAAGAACTAAAGATTATCTACTTCGCTGACAATACCGCATTTACATCCCACAACGAAGACGTCAAGCAAAGGATGCTACATGAATTAAAGAAAGTCACCAAAGCCTACAGTATGAAAATATTTACGAAATAGACCAATAACATGCACCAAAACCTTTTAAGGTGCAAATTAGAACTGGGCGCCCACATAATAAAGCAAGTACGAGCTTTTAACTACCTTTGCGTACCCATCTTCAGCTATGGGAAACTTATTAAAGAAGGCCAAGAACAAACGGCAAAGGGAAACAGAATAGCTGCGTGCCTTGATGATAATTCTTTTAAAGAAACACATAGGAAAGCAAGTAAGAATTTACAAAGCTGTTATGAGATTCATTGTTGACTTCGCGGCGGAAACATGACCCCACACCAGTAGGATAAGGAGCGTGCCTACAACACCCAGCCCGTAAGGAAAACACTAGAAATGCTTGCGGGGTCCCAAACATCAACAGTTGGATGGACTTTCAAAGAGAAGAATAAAAACAACAAATAAATAGGATGAACGCTACCAGAGTGGTAAAGATAGCCCGCAATAAATCCCCAGTAGGACGCAGATATTGCAGGCCAAAAACAAGATGGGCTCATTTTCTAATTTCTAAAAAAAAAACAGGCAACTTTGCCTAATTAAAAGAAGAATAAGAAAAATAAGTATACATTTTTTTACTTTCGGGTTTAAGTCGCGTATTTTTATTGGTTGTTGTCAACGTTTGATCTAATTGCGAACCAAGGATAGGAAGAAGGTATTTTGGGACAACATTATCGTCCCTACATCAAATGGGGAAGGTTAAAGTGAAGAAAGATCTTACCAATCTTTGTCGAAAAACACCTAATAATCGGCTTTTTTATTTTTGAATTTAAGCTTTCGCGACTTGATTGATTGTAAATTTTCTTACTTTCGGGTTTAAGTCGCGTATTTTTATTGGTAGTTGGCAACAAGAAAATTTACATCAACTCAAGTCACGAAAGCTTAAATTCTAAATTAAGAAAAATAAGGTTTTAAAAGTACAAAAACCATAACTCTTGACCAATCAATAAAATACTACAATACACAAAGTTGAAAAGCCACTGTTATGATGACTGGAATATTATGGGATACGTCAATATCCCAAACTAGCAAACAATTAAGATATAACATCGGCCTTAAAAGTATCATAATATATAGCAGCGTCTGGAAAATAAAACAAAACCCAAATTTATCAGGATGATAACGCAATAAATATCCTTTAAATTGTAATTGTTATTAAAGTCCACCTTGGTGTATAGTGAGTTATCCTTTTTAAAAAACTGACGCCATTTTCTTAAATTCGCTTTTTTTCTTTTCGATCCTGTACTTGATTTCCTGTGACGGGTCCCATTGGTTATTAATAATAGTGTCGAGGTGTTGGTTATTTGAATTAGTCCAAGATTAAGTGTTAATGAACAGAAACGGTTGGGAATTTTGTTCTTAATTATGATCATAAATTTGGTCTTATTTCTGTTAATATCTAGTCTAGACCATATTGCAGGCGCTGGCCTTATTTTGTCCATAATTTCTTTCAGATCTTGCAAGCTATCCGCAAACACCACAGTGTCGTCAGCGTATCTAATGTTTTTATTTGGTTATTCGTTTAAGATAGTCCTCTCTGTTAAGAAATTCTTTAAAGTTGATTCATGTGGCCTACCAACATTTAGGTTTAGGTTTTTCAGTTTATAACGATTTTTTTTTAAAGTTTTCATTAATTAGCTATAATAGAAGACAGAAGAGCCATTTTGATCATAAAACAAATTTCGTTAATGTTAACTTAATATCTATATTCCTTTATTATACAAAACAAAAGGTTTGGACAGCTATTTGTATTTAAAATACTCCACAAAATTTAAATTAAGAGAGGGGTTTTGAAATTAGTTCTAAACAAAAATATTTGATATCGTAAATAAATTCCTTCCCATCCTTATAATTTTGCTCTTCATATAGGCTCGAACAAGGTATTTAGTCATCGGATGTTTCCGCCTTAAGAATGATTCCTGAAATGATAAGCGAAACGTTGACAACAACCAATAAAAATTACGCGACCTTAACCCGAAAGTAAAGAAAATTAACAATTAAAATAAAAAGTAGGTACATAAAAGAAATGTTATTACTTTAATATTATTTTATATTCAAGCTGTACTTTTCAGAATATTTTAAAAAGAAAACGTTAATAAAAATTAAATTATAATTTTAAAAAGCACATAAAGTTTTAATTACCTGTAATAAAATTCTTAAAACAATACAGCAAAATGTATTCTTTCAAATATTTATCGCAAAATACACAAGATAATAAGCTTAAAATTGCATTCCTACTAAATCAGCCATTCTAGAATTATGTCATAAAATGACTACTTTTTAGTTTATGGGGACACACACTCTACGATCCCACGTTGATTGTCAAATGAAATGGAACCGATTCGGAGGTCAAAAAATTTGTATCCAAATCAAAAAAATCAAACTTCAAAAAATTTAGTTTTAGGCTTTATTTATTTAGAATTTTTCTTAGTTTTTAGTTATTTACCACTTAGTTTTATTTGCTTATTGTGTAATTGTTATAATAGTTCATTTCAACTTGGTGCTAATTTAAAAGCAAATAAACCTTCTTACAATCTAAATTACAATTAATTAATTAATATAAAATAAAACCCACCTATATTTAGATAAACCAGTTACGCTTTGATGCACGATTCTACTTCCAAAGTACATTTGACCCAAAGTCGTTTCTGTATAAAGCGTGCAGATGTTTATACTTTAATAATATGGGTACAAAAAACCTTTTGCCCGTTTTAAAGCGACTTAATACACACTTATACCATTGCAAAAAATATTGTTCGAATTGCATACATCCAACGCCACCTATCAGGATTTAGAACAGGCAACTGAGTGCGACTTTTATAACTAATATTTGTTCCGTTACAAGTTTTGCAATAGTTTCATAGCCTAATATATTTTTCTTGCTCTTTGCAAAGTGTTTTATAATATCTTGTTAAATTAAATTTTGTTGAATATTTAAAAAATATTGTTAATGCACCAAATCATATTTTATTATTAATTTTTTTTAATATTTTAAAAATTATATTTTTAAGTAATTTCAATAGCTTTCGGGGATTAATATCGAAGTGAGAGAGTCCAGTAGTTTCCATGATCCTAAAAGCATTGCCGTCGGGATCCTACAATTATTGAAGAGAAATAGAAGTTTCAAGAATGTAGATGATGTACAACTTAATAGGACACACAAAATAACCTGACAAAAGTGAAGCAAGGGAAGAGGAAACAAAACAGAGATGTGCAAAAATAGAAATTCTAAAGAAAAAACATGACATTTTTAACGTAGACGAAAAGTGAAGAAAGTTACAAAAATATACAAAGGAAAAGAGGCAGCAAAATTTTTTGATTACAATGACAACCTATTAATGGATAAAAATGCAATAAAAAACACCTGAAATACATATATCGAGCAACTATTTCAAAGCGAAAGACCAGAAACTTATTACATAAAGCCAGAAAGCGTTTTAAAAAATGAAGTAAGAAATGCTATAACCTGGTGGACCTGCTTAAAAATCTTTACTCAATAACAGAAGTTTAAAATAAAAGATGTTGATATGAAGATTTAGCTTCAGAAATTTGACCATTTTTGTGAAGAATTAAATTTTCTACTAACTTGTCATTTTTACTTTTTCGTTAAGCAGCTAACAGCAAAAAAATACAAATTAAACATGAAATTTTACTTTCAAGGGACCTACAGGTATAGCGGTTAAAACCACTGTGAAACCACTGTAGATCCTTTTAAAGTAATTTTTTATAAAATGTATATTTGACTAATACAACCCGTTTGGGTTTTGCAAGTCTCTCATCGGGTACCTTAACAGGTGGCGGAAACGGAAATGCCTCCAAAATATAGGTGGTATCGAATAAATGAAATACCGGAGGCGAACTAAAACTGGCTCTGCAGCATTCTGTCTCAGAATGGGCGGCTACAAACAGCGTCTGTTCTCCAAGTAGGAGCAACTGAAGAGACCCAGTTGTTGCCGGGATTAACAACTCACTTTTTCCCGAGAAAAAAAATAAAAATAAAACTCTTGCCCTGGGGCCGAGAAAAAAACTTAAACAGGCGGATGAACCACATAAAATGGTCAACGGAATAAGATGTAAAAGGCAACAGGAAACCACTAAAATCCACATGGATATCTCCAGGAAAAATCAAGATTTCATTTTGACCCAAATCAATGTGTAAAATAAAGTACAGTGCACAATTTATTAGCGGAAATTTAGCAGATGAACAAAGAGATCCTAGGTGTTATTAAAGTTCAATGACCAGATCAGTGTGAATTTACGGTCTATAACTACCATATGTACTGTTCAAAACGATTCGATACTCAGAATGTTTTAAATGTTATCCATCAAACAATGCAAGGTGCATTCCCATACAGGAAAAATTAACATCATCCAAATAAATGCACCCACAGCGGATAAGAGCGAAAAAGAATTATAAGAACTTTACAACCAATTAGATGAAATTATGAAAGTTGTCAAAAATTCAGATGTCTGCTTTGTTTTAGGGAACTTTAATGCTAAAATAGGTTACGGAAATGCTGAGAAGTGTATTGCTCCTTTTTGTGTGGGGTGCTAGTTTCTTTATCGGGCACCTCCCCAGGTGACGAATAGGGAAAAGACTCCCAGATATGGGTGGTATTGGGGAAATGAAATTTCCGTGGCGAACCAAAAGTAGCAACAAGAACAACAGCGTCTGATCCGAAGTGGGGGTCTGACCCAGAATGGCTCACCAACCCATCTCTTGCCAGCATAGTGTTTTACGGCAAAAAATCATATATTTGACAGTTGCGAAAAGAAGTACCATAGGCGGATAGGGGAATATCTCTAAAATTCCGCAATAATGTCCAATTATTCCGTCTCATGGATTCTGGGGAGGACAAACTTCTAATGAAACAAAAAATTTACTCAGCAAAGAAGCAGACTAGTATCCCAAAATAAAATCTCCCCTAGAGTAACGAGCCTGGGTTTGAAACTAAACTCATAATACCCCATTAAAATTATACAAATCTATGCACCGGCAACTGACTTAAGTGATGAAGACGTGTAGATCTTCTATAACGATATAACTACGGCTTTTAGAGAATAACCAGTGCAATTCACCATTCTGTGCGGAGACTTCAAGGCCAAAATCAAAGTAAAAGCGATGATACAGAAACTTCTTTAGGAAACTTCGGACGTGTAGACAGGAACAACCGCGAAGAGAACCTGCTGGGCCTTCTACTACAAAAAAACTTGTTTCAAACGACCAGCTTCTTCTATAAGAAACCAAATCGAAGATGAACATGGGAAAGTCCAGGCGGTTTCGCAAGGAATAAAATAGACTTTGTATTAATTGACAAAAAACAGATAGTCAAGGATGTAATGGTATTAAATAAATTTTCTGCTGGGAGCGACCATAGTATGGTGCGAGCTAAAATAACGATTAATATACGAAAAGAAAAACCCAAAATGGCAAAGAAGTCAACCAAGAAACCATGGAACCATGGCTGGTTTTTCTTAATTTAGGTGGCTTTGATTTTATTTTATTTCATTAATTACATGTAATATAGATTTTTAATGATTATAAAGCATGTATGAATAAATTTATTTAATGTTTCCATTTTTATTCTTCTATAGAGATAACTTTAATGATAAATTTGACAATTTGCTTGATGATGATCACAGATCAAAACATGTTGCAATTTTTATGTTATATAATATAGAGAAGTACATTAGAAGTTAATAATTATTATGTATGATATAGTTTGTAAAATGTTTTATTTTTCTTAATTTTGTACCACTATTATCTATTATAATACGCACACCACAAGTAAATAAAATTGGCTGGTAAATTAAACTAAAAATTATTCGAATAATTAAAAACTAAAACAGAATTTCATGAAGTTTGATTTTCCTGGGCTGGATACAAATTTTTAAATCCTGAACAATCGTTTCCCCTTCAACTTTTAATTAAATTTTTTTCCTTGTGTGAGTTTTTTAAAGAAAGTCGAATGGAGACCACTTCAACTCTACTTTTTTTAATAGTAAAATATAATTATTTTATATTTTAGTTAATAATTATGCTAAAATGTAATAATAATTATGGTAAATGCAGCAGCGTCCAGTTAATTTTTGGAATGGCGCATTGGAAAGGGTTTCAATTAAATAGACTATTAACAAAACCTCAAATGGAGTGCATAATTCAATCAAGCACATGTCCACACACCGACGGGAAATATTCCCAGTAGATTCCGGTGTACACATTCAGTTCAGATATATTTTATTTATTACTTTACCCCGTAGTTTACGCAACGTAACAATGATCATAAAAGTACCTTTTAAAATAATAATGGAGCACATTGGTAAAGTAAATAAGTTATATTTTATTTCTCTTAAATTATAGCAAATGGTAAAAAAAATCAGAAAACAACAAAATATTTTAATTTTAATTAAAATCGTAAGTCGTTATGGGTAATCTAAAAGCGCGTTAATTTTAATTCATAAAATTATTATTAGGCAATAAACTACGTCTCGTATATGAATTTCAGTAGTTTAATCTAATAACTGTTAAGATTAGGTAATCGTAATTTAAGATCAAAAAAGAGTTCTAGTTAAAACTTGTAAAAGTCTTTTAACTCAATTACTCGGGGTATGATTAGCTCATCTTTTTTTTTTTTTCGTAAAGGGAAAAAAAGTTAATTACCTAAGAAATAGGACGAAGCAAGAAATCTAAACGAAAAAGTTTATAATTTATGCCAGTGTAATAAGATTTGTTTCTTATAAACGTCGCGTAGGAAAATTATTTACCATTTGGGAGTTTACCAAAGATTAATTTAGTAAACAGCGAAAAAAATTTATAAAAGTTATTTTTTGTTTAAAAAAGTTATAAAAATCTTTACAAAATCAAATTTATATGAAAGCAAAGTTTTGTTGCTAAAGCTGAAAAACGTGCATTGGAAATAATATTTTCGAAATTATTTTGTTTTAATTTATGATTTTTAATGAAACGGCGTTCAAATTTGTTTAAAATTATCACAATTTAATTGAAAGCAATGTGTCTGTTGCTAAGCTGAAAAAAATGAAATGAAAATTTCGAATTTTTTTTTAAATTTTTTTATCCTTTTTTGTATTTTTTTTGCAAAAACAGCTTTATATCAATTACCCAAATTTTACATAGCTTTTCCAAAAATCACCTAAAGTTAAAAAACATGCAATAATATTTTCTAATTTTTTTTTGCAAAAACGGTAAAATATAATATCAATTACTCAAATTTTACATAATTTGAATAAAATTATCACAATCATAACCAAAATAATCTAAATTTATATGAAAGCAAAGGTTTTTTGTTTGCTAAAACTGAAAAACATGCAATAATATTTACGAATTTTTTTACATTTTTTTTTTAAATTTTATTTAGTCTGAGCCTAATAGTTCAGTAGACAGTCAGTATAAGAAAATAAACCTCGAATAGAAAATTTAAGGTTGGCTCACAAGGTTAGAAGTCTGGCAGTCAAAAATAAAAGGTACGCTAAAAATCTAAAGTAAAGAAAACGGAAAATACATATTGGCACAAGGAATATTTTTGAACTCCCAGAAAAGAAAAAGGAATAAAGGACATATATAAAAAATGAAAGACCGAAAAATGCCCTTAACAGAAAAGAAAAAAAAAAGTATCGGGCACGAAAGAGATTGTTAAACTTAGACAGGGTGGTCAAAATTAAAAAGCCTTCCGTGGACCTCTTCCTTATTATTAAAGTATTAGAGTCTTGGTTAAATATTATGTTAAAGGTGTTGTAGATTTTCGTGCCCAAGGCGATTCACATTCCTTACAGCTTTGTCTAAAAGCTTTTTCAATTACCTTTGCAATATTTTTTATCGATTGTGGCTTACGATCAGCCGGCGGGTGGGCAAAGAAATTCCCAGAGTTTACAAAATGTTCAGCAAAAGGGGTAGCTTCTTCCGCTTCTTTAAAGATATTCCGATTCTAATGCAAAATATTAATATTCGTAGCTTCATCAGCTCTCAAAATTTCGAAATCTTCTAAACAAACAGATTCGTTAAAGATTATGTTTTAATTAAAAGCAAAAACTTTTTAAGGGTTATCACAAAAATGGCACCATTTTTATGTAATGATCATAACAATTTCTGCATCAGAAAGAACATCTACACCGAGAAGTGTAAACTAAGCATAAGGTAAGACCATAAAAGTAGTCAATATTTTTTGACCTTTTACACAAACTTTTACAAGTGTTTTTTTACAAAATCTGGGTCTTATAACTTTCATCAGCTAATTTTATGTTAACCACTTCATTCCAAAATATTTGGTCTATAAAGCTTTACGACTGCCACGCTGTGTTTGGCTGCTGTATCAAAATAAGTGGCTCCCTGAGCATCCAAAATTCCCACTGGCAAAATTCGCGTGACACGCCTTTTTATTTAGAAATTTAACGTGTATAAACTCGAATCCACTCTGGAGAGTCAACTGATCTTGTATTACTTGAACACTTCGCTCAAATATGTCCTTCCATTAGCTAACTTTATTTTAACTACCTAATTCCAAAATATTTGGTCTTTTTAATAGAAGTCTATACAGCTTTACGACTGCCACGCTGTGTTTGGCTGCTGTATCAAGATGACTGGCTCCCTGGGCATCTAAAATCCCTACTGACAAAATTCGCGTGACATGCCTTTTTATTTCAGAATTCAACGTATATAAACTTGAATCCACTCTGAAGAGTGGCTGTCATCAACATTTACTACTCTCCAAAGGCAACAGAACGATAAATTCTGCAGCGACTATCGCACTAAAAGTTTAATGAGTTACCTACTATAATTCTTTCTAAATTTAATTAACGGAAGAATAACTAGTATATGCGAAGAACACATTAGTCCAAACATAATTCGGATTCAGAAGCGCCCTACAAAGATGCAGGGGTATGGACTGCGATGTTCATTTATGCTTTATCTACCAAAAGCGTTTAACAAAGTAGAACATAATAAACTAGTAGAAATCCTAACAGATGTAGGGTTAAAAAACAGGGACCTAAAGATAATCAGCAATTTGTATTGGAAACAAACTGCCGCAATACGCATTTAAGGGGTAAAATAGGATGACATCGAAATCAAAAGAGGCGTTCGACAGGAATGTGTACGGGATCACCGACATTTTTTAACAAAGAACGCATATACTAGGAAGCGCTATAAGAAATGCCACGGTTGTATGTGCAGAAAGTTCACAAAAGTAGATGAGGAGAATACAGAAGTCAGCCAAAAGTACGATCTCACGCTTAACATAAAAAAACAAAGTATGTACATGACACACATGAAATTAAATGTTGAATGGAAAAAGCCAGATCTACATTCCTGAAAATGGCAAAATTATTCAAAGCTCACGACTTGCATATACAAATAAAGATCAGGTTATTAAGATTCCTACATCGTGCCAGTTTTTTTATATAAAGTGGAGTCATGTACACTGACAAAGCCTATCGAAAACAGACTCGACGTATTCGAGATATGATTAAACCGCCGTATTCTCAAAATTCCAAGGACAGATGACTGTACACCCAAAAAGGAGGTCCAGAATATAATGAAAAAAGAAAGAGAAATCCTAGTATCACTAAAAAAAGGTTGGAATATATTGGTCATATAATAAAAAACGGTCAACGGTATTGATAGCTACAACTAATACTATAAGGAAAACTAGAGGAAATAAGAAAACCTGTAAGAAAAAGGATCTATCAGGCTAAAAAATCTGTAAAGTCATCGACAACGGGACTATTAACAAAGCCCAAATTTATATGATGATCGTCCACATCCGAAGTAGATAGGCACCTAATCGAATGTTATCTAACTATGGATGTTAATCCCTAAAATGATGAAAAAATAATTTGACGTGCAAATTGTTGTTTTTTTTTCGGGATTTGAAGCCACGTCTCCGTAAACCTAGTACGGCGTTTTAACCAACTACACCATAAACGACTGTGATATCAAACACGGTATTTGGAATTAGAGTCGTATGTGGTGTAGTTGGTTAACACGCCGCACTAGATTTACGGAAACCTGGATTAGAATCCCAGCGGGGCGAATTGCAACTTATAAAAAATTGGTGAAATTTGATTAAAATCATTGCAGTTTAAACCAAACTCATTTTAACCAACTAGTATAAACACACCAGTCTTTGAAATGTATTATTTTTTGTAGAAGGCAAGTTTTAAAATGGTATATATTTTGCTGTTAAACAAATAATAATCGTAAATAGGTCATATGCATAACGGTATATTACGCAACAAGTTTTGTAAACGCCACTTTAGTGACGAGTCTTATGTTAGGCACGAGCAACGCGAAGCGGAGTGACTGCCCATTAAACCACTATATTTTTTCTACGACCAAATAAGAAAAATGCAAAATTTTAGGTGCGGTCACCATACAATTTTCATTTATGAATTTAAAACATATCTTTTAATAGAAATATATCTATATTTCATTAATTATCAGGCAATTAGGTTGGCAGTATGTTTCTGAAACTTCATTTTTTTTGTAAAATGTATGTTGGCAATAACTCCGATAGTGACATATATGTATGTATGGACCCGCGTTTGAGCGACATAGTCTACTTTCAGCCTAATTTTTACGTCTTTAATGTGAGTAACAGGGCAGGTGTTACGTCACAGACGGGACCAACGGCTTTTAAGGTGACTTCCGAACCACCCGAGAGCAGAGATAAATTTTAAATCTAGAGTTATAACTTGTGCCGGATTTGAACCCGGGACCTCTAGGATGCCAGTCCAGCGTTTTACCGCTCGGCTTCTCTGCTCTGACATATATCACTTTTGAATAATATATAACCTATATCATTATTTGTCAGCTAAATATAATGACAGTACGTCTCTGCCACTTGTTGGAAATAAATTAAAAAAAATTGTTTATCAACAAACAAGGATGATTTAAATTTTTTTATCATAACACGCTTGATGAAATTACGGAAATAAGTGCGCAAGAGTGAGTAATATGGGAAACGACGTGTGCAAAGGAGAGTTGAAAATACAACCATTTGTTATTACCAGAAAGGCGTATCGCAAATTTTTTATATATTTTATCGGACGAAATATGGGTGTTAAAAAAACTGAATTTATTGAAAGAAAGAGAATTAAAAGGCGCCTAGTATAATTGGGGAAAAGAGATAATTTAAGGAAAACTTAGGTTGCGGCAATGAAATAAAGGTAAAACGTTTTTCGGGGTTGGAAAGAAGGGCGTATTCGGGGTGTAGGGACATTTCGATAAAATTAACTCCCGTCCGTTGAAATATAGCAGAATTAGTTGAAATTAGTTGGCAAGGTACTGGCGTATAACCCTTTTTGTAATTTCTGAAAATCGCGAAAAAATTAAAGAGTTTTAAAAACTTTCAAACGGGGATAAAATTAAAAAATTTACTTTGTGAACGTTCTTCCCATATTTTATTTTTGTGTGCCAGAAGCTGCGCTCTGACTGAGGCTCAAAAACTAAAATAGTTATTCAAACCTACCCGGATCCCTGAAAACGAAACCCAAAAAAAAACTATTTTTGTGGACCCAGAAAAATTGAGAAAAACGTACAAAATTTTTGCCAGAGGGGTGGCTCGTCGAGACCTATCGAATGGCGTTCTCCGTAATCCGCTGGGTGGCACCGTTTTCGAGATGCGAGCCAAGAGCTTGAAAAAAAAAATCCGTCGAGCCATATGACTTTTTACTTTCATTTACAAAGTAAATTAAAGTATAGTAATCACGACAATTTTTAAAATCGAGATTTTTGCAGAAATATCCGTTTTCGACCTCCCTCATTCAGAAAAAGTTGATTTCGAAATGGTGCCTGTCTGTGTGTGTCTGTCTGTGTCCTCTCTACAGCCCAGACGGCTAAACTGATCGTCCTGAAAATTCATATTTAAGCTTTTAACAAAAATTGGAAGGTCCCAGTTACTTTTGTCTAAAATCCAAAAATAGGAAGTGGTAGTTTATTTGTGATGTTTTTAGGTTTTTTGCAAATATTTCAAAATCTATTGAGTTTATGAAAAAAACATAGGAGTACAAAAGTGTGTAAAAATAAATTTTACACAAATTTTGTTTTTATCATTTTTTTAAAATTTAACATTTTAAGAACTTATTGTTTTTTGTTGCTATGCATAATTGTCAGTGTAATTATTCATATTCATATCAAGTTGCAGAGACGTAATGTCATTTAATCAGCTGACAATAAATGAAATAGGGTTAACTACCCGTCAAAAGTGATAGACGTCAATAATTGAATTATTGTTGCCAACATACATTTTAACATCTTTAAATATGATAGTTAACCCAAAAAACATCTCAAATTAGTAAATGAAAGTCGTGTGGTGACCACACCTCTATTTTTTTATAGATTTTTAGGCGATCATTAATTATTGGTTTAAATAATTTTAAATAATCCGAGTTACCGTTTTGGAAGTATCGTCTTTAGTATATAGTTATTATAAGAATGAGTTTTTAAAATTAAACTTGATTGTTTTTGAAATATTGACAAAAAACCGAAAATCCAAACAAATAAACTCTCACTTCCGGTTAGGTGGATTTCAGCAGAAAGTCACTGGAACCTCCCAATTTTTGTAAAATGCTTAAATTTAAATTTTCCGGCCGATCGGTTTAGTCGACAGGGGTATAGAGAGGACACAGACACTCTGACAGACAGACACACAAACACCACTTCAAAAATAACTGTATTTCGTAAATATTAGTAAAAAGCAACTTCTTTATTAAACGTCAATTTTAATACAATATACAAACCCAATGCAAAACTGACAAACGTCAAACCACCAACTTGCTTTGGGGCGAGATATGCCAAAAACATAATTCAAGCGGTGTGTAATGATTCTTCGAGCGTTTTTAAAGTGCCGAAATCACCCGAATCGGCACCAAGCCGTATTTAATGAATAGTCATATTTAAAATGACGCTTCGTATACCATATATCGGTGAGAAATGTGATAAACTTTCACTTTTTGCACTGACATATGGTGTACGAAACCTAGGGAATAGAAAAACATAAATAAAAGAGGTGCAGAGACTTTAAAAATCTGCTTTTGAAGCAAAAGGGGATAATTGACAAAATAAGTAGTTTTAATTAGAAATTAAAACTTAATTTTTTACAATAAATACATCCTGACGTTTATTTGAATCATATATGTTTTTAGCTCGCTGGCTACATAATAACTGTTGCAAAACAGTCTTAAATAAGTGCTGCACAATCATAAACTCGTTTCCGTTAAAGAATTATAGAAAATTAAAGCTCGATTCAATTTTTGCACAAACAAAGCAGTTGTATACAATTAACCTATTAGATTAGATAGCATGTAATATGTTACATTGGTCAAGTTGTGTTACAAACCGCTTAAAAATGTTGTAGGGGAAAATTAATAAATCCGTTGGGCATATTTTAATCCAGATGAATGTTGTAAAAGTTAAAACCGAAACAATTCCGTGTGGGTTACATAAATTTCTTAACCATCTAGAGACCTGTAATTTTACCTTTATGGTTTTAAAGTAAACCGCACTAAATCTCCAGAGCTCGGTTGAGTTGTTTTATTAAAGAGTTGTGGGATAACTCGTAGTTTAGCTTTAGTAGTGTTGTATAATTATGGGATTACGCATGTATGCAGTGCCAGGAATTCTACTTATTCGCTCAAGTTTCAACATAAATCAAACACTTCACGTTCAAATTGTTACCGTAATTGTTTTCATTACCTATCCTAACATCACTCGTTTCTATGTAAGGGCGGAACTGCAGCAGACTCACCTGAAACAAAAAAAAAAAGTTTGTCAAAAGCCAATTAAAACTACTGCGACGTGGATCATTAATTTTAATAATTTATGGGGATTATAAAAGGTTGTTGACGAAGTGCGATATAATGATGGAAAAGTTTTTAGATTTTTCGTTGTGCTCTATATATTCGGCTTTATCTCGATTTCCCATTCTTTTCTACATCTCGTTATGCGCGCTGTTGTAAACCATCAATCCTTCTAAAGTATTTCAATCCAATCGCTGTTAGGACATGTTTTACTACTCAAGCTAAAAATCCTTCTATCTAGTAAGAGAACGGGGGCATTTTATCGATCCGTTTTTAGAATTTTGTAACAAGAATAACCAGCGGGTGGTATAAGGTCAAGGACTGGTGTTTAATCACACCCTCTTAGATATTTCACTGATAATGGAAAACCGCGGTTGCAAGTGTGTTTTTTGTTACGAAGAAATATATCCTTAAAAAGAATGGGATATTGCGCTATCAACGGATCATTATAACGCTGTAAAATACAACATTTCGTGTGCTCAAGTCGTATCATTTGGGAATTAAAGGTTTTTTTATGAACTCTCTTTTATAAAGAAATGCTGACAAGATTTTTAATGTTAATTCTTAATTATCCGCACGAAGGCCATACTACCACTTACTTAAATCTGAATTCCACAAATGTATCGCAATTACCATCAGACACGAAGGCATGTGAGCTACTCGGTCTTTGTAAATCAATTAACATTGTATTTTAAAACTTTTTTGATGCTTCAAACATAATTTAAGGTAAGAAGTTAATATTGAAAAAAGAAATTGAACAGTATATTGTTGTAATTCATGGAAACACAAATCACTGATATATAGTGTTTTTGGGGATAGATCGTTTAAAAGCAAGCAAATATTGAAGTAAATTAAATTATATAACTTTAATTGTTAGAAGATTAAATGTGATTTGAAGGTAGAAGATCGGAATCCAAACTAAGACTAAGTTACTAAAAGCTTTTAAGCCAACAAGTATAAATATGGAGATTAATTTTGATAACATAAGGAAAAACATTAACTTCAATTAAAACTTTATTCTTTAAGATTTTCAAAACCTAACTAAATATATTTTTGCGCTGTGGTCTGTATATGTGGAAATTTACAATTAACGTAGTTAATGTAAATATCAAAACATTTTCGTGCACCCCATTGGGCCACAAATCCTATCTGTGTACTAAACTTTAGAATTTTATATTTTTTGTATTTTGGGATATTTTAATCGTTACAGAAGAACTAAAAATTTTATATTAGAAATATTATATAGTTTTACGTGTAGTGTCGAAGAGGTAGCACTTTTTATGAAGAGCGATCACTCCAAGCGTGCGACAGGAGGCTCGATTAACCAGTCCTCACGAGACGCCCAACTCTCACTTGATGGCTTTAAGCTTCACACCCTGATATACTGTGTTGACCCAGGAACCAAATTATGTTAGGGTAACAAGATATGATGACACAGCAACGTCTAACCTTAGTCGGGCGGCTACAAACAGCGTCGAAACCCATAATGGGTGACTGAATCACCAACCCGTCTAGCCACTGTGGCGAGTTAGGCCAACTAGACGTTGCTAATAATCACTGGGCACAGACAGACTGCCAAAACGACGACAACAAGCTTCGAATATGAATATGAGCATAGTCACATAAAATGTACGAGCACTAAACAAAGATATTGACAAAGGAGAGAGACATTGTCCTAAATTCAATATCAATAGGAAATGACCACCGCCTAGTACGAGCCAAAAAAAAATATTATATACATAGCCATAAAAGAAAAATTATAATCCACTGACTGAGAAAATTGACACAGCGCTTCTGAGAAACAACAACAAGAATAAACAAAGAACTTAAGAGACGCCAACTCTCTGAGACTAGAGGAACTAATACTAGACGAAATAAACAAAGCTTTAATACAAGAAATGTTAGAATTAGGCGCAAAAGTGGCCAAGAGACCAAAACATAGAAAATCCAATATTAGTCAAAACTCACAGAAGCTTTTAGATCTACAGAGAAAGCTACTAAGGGAAAATAAAAGAAACACAGCAGTATTCAAAAAGATAAACAAAGCACTGCGCAGACAAATCAAAGATGACCTAAGAAAGCACCAAGAAGACCACATAAAAAGCATATTAGAAAGGAATCGGAATAAAAATAAACGCCGACAGAAAGAAAACACTAAGGCTCAAGAACCAAAACATAGAGCTACGCAGGACGATCAAGATAATGGCAACTACAGAAAAGTACTACGATGACCTATATACTTTAGAGAAAAACCCATTACCAGAATCAACAGCAAATTTGACAATGAAAATAACCAACAAGTAAATAAAAAAAGCCTTACAGGAAACAAGGTACTACAAGGTGGCAAGAGAGGATGGAATATTACCAGAGCTTCTTAAAGAAGGGGGAGAAATGGTGACGGAATTCAGAATCATGCTAAACAAGATCCAAGTAAAATGGAACAACGCCAAAACCATATTAATACATAAAAAGGGAGATCCATCAAACCTGAACAACTACAGATCTACATATATCAAAGTATTAGTAAGAATCATACCGAATAGACTATCTAACAAATTCGACAGCCTACGAAACAAGCAGGTTTCAGGAAGGGGTATGAAACATGCGACGACCCACACACTTTGAAGATACTCATTGAGAAAACAAAAGAATAGCATTCGTCTAATATGAAAACCCATTTGACTGCATCAAACTGGGCAGTCGAAGAAACACTAAACAACAGTAGTTAAATATTTTATTTAACTAAAAATCTTTAATCCAATATCCGGTTTGTTAAAAATTATGGTATTAAAAGTGATCTTAAAACTCATCATAAAAAAGTTTTTAAGGGCAATGATTTTAATATTAATAACGATATTATATTTTATAATGTGGCTTGATAGGTGTCTGCAGAGCAAAGATGACAAGCCGTCATGGGTTCCAGTTCCACGCCATTGATGATACATCTTTGAGAACTTCTTTGAGTAAGTTAAGGACCGGTTGTATAAAGCGTAGTTAGTTAACTATATAAATAAATTGACATGTGACACCGTTATTATATTGGTACTAACAACGTCAATTTATTCATATAGTTAACTAACTACGCTTTATAAAACCAGACATTAATGTTGCTGATCTGTAGTGAAGAATATTTAATCGCAATGGCTTTACAATTTAAAGATAATTGCCTAGAATAAAAAGTAAAAATGAATAACAGTCAGTGGCTCCAAGGTAGAGAGTTTTTATTTTAAAAGATCCCGGGTTCGATCCTCGTACAATGTGTTGCAATGTATTTTTAGAGCAATAAAGCTAACACTTACAAAATCTTATAATTAAAAAAAAAATCCTACTCTAGCAGTTTCATCTTAATTTTTTTAACTCCATTTATTTTGTTAGTAAAAGAGGTAAAAGCAAAAAAGGTAAAAAGGTATTAATAAACAACTGTTTATTTTTAGTAAATTAAAAAAAGTGGTGATAACATTTTTAA
>JARJDX010040401.1:0-12486 GCA_030264735.1 Gymnusa sp. GC000175
GCGGAAGGTCAAATTCCTTATACAAAAAATACATCAAAACAAAAAACAAACGCTTTCACATTTATATACGTAAGAGATAATATTTACAACCAAACCAAATGATTAAATTGCTATTGTTTACTATTAGGTACTTTTGCGTGTGCATTAATGTTTTTGCCAAATATTGAAGTAAAATTTTTCACACGTGTGAAGAGCGTTAATTCATTTATAATATTTTTTTATCATATTAGCAAAAATTAGCAGTCATCGTAATTATTAATATAAACAAATATTCGTCATTGGTTACCATTTATGTATCTTGAAATGCTTATCTATTTTGAATGTATCGCGTTGTTGATAAGCAAATATAGATTTCGTTTCTGCGTTTTATTTTTATTTTGTGCGAAAGTTATCTTACGTAATGCAAGGCCGCGACCGATTCGGCAATGTAAATAGACGCGAGGAGTCATTAGACTAATCTTATTTTAATTTTTCCCGTTATAAATGCGTTGCAAATAAATATTTTTTTACACATGTAACCTCAAAAAAATAATTCGCAAATATTTACATAGCATTCCAATTTCCAAAAGTTAACATGTGAACTTCAAAAATTTATTTTTGTTATTATTTGTTTATTCTAGATTCTAGTAAAAAAATATATTCTTGCTTTAATTAAAAAAATGGAGGTATAGTAATAATAATAACTTTATTTAGCTTGAACGCTATATATGTTACAATAAAAATATAATCTATTTAATATAAAAATAAACTATAATAAATTTAATCTAAGTATAAACTAAATAAAAATTATTAAAGTTTAAAATACTAAATATGGTAACATCAGTAATAATAAATATTTATGATAATAAAAGTAATATTTTGATAATATAAAAAGTTATCTAGAAGATGTCCAAGTAATATTTTTTTATAGTCGTTTTAAATTTTAATATACATGCTTAATTTTTATATAACATTTGGTTTAGTCACCACAAGACTTTCATTTACAAATTTAAAACATATCCGTTACTTTTAATAAAAACATAACTATATTTCATTATCAGCCAATTAGGTTGGCAGTATGTCTCTGCAACTACATTTTATTGTGAAATGTATGTTGGCAATAACTCGGATTTTCAGCTGATTATAATCCAAGGTTGGTAGACCTACATACTTGTACTTACAGAGGTTGTCTATGTTCCTATGCTGCCTATGTTTCTTTTTTTCCCCCCGTAAACGCCATATTTTGCTTTTAATAATGTTAACGCACACTACTTTATATTTAATAAATTCAGTAGAAAAAAGCTAAAAATACTGTAAATAATAAAAAAATGTACATTATCTTCTTCAGCTAATTACAATTTCATACACATATTATGTAAATTGAATTAAATTGGAATATGCGCTTCCAGGATGTAGTAACTTATTGCTTTTAAAATTTATGTTGGTAACGTTATTGAACGCCATATCTGTTAAAAAATGTTATCATAACCCAAGGTTGGTAGACCTACATATTTGTATTTACAGAGGTTGTCTATGTTCCTATGCTTCCTATGTTTCTTTTTTCCCCCCCGTAAACGCCATACTTTGCTTTGTGTTACGTCACGGGCGGCTGTTTGTATTCTTGCCACTAGTAAAAGTTTATTATTTGCGTTAGTTTTTTATTTTTGAGTATTTTACGTGATTTTTTGGACAATATCTTTAGTGTTAATTTAATTTATAATATAGTGTTAATTTTATATTTAGTGTTTTAAAGACTTTTTTGTGTTCTGGTAAATTTTAAAACTTAACAAAGGTGTGTATCATATTAAGAGAAGGCAATTAAATTAATTGTGAATTTTTTTTTAGTATTACTTGTTCAGTTGCGACTTGTAAATCACGTGGGGGAAAAGAAAACAAAATTAGCTTTTTCATTTTCCGAATTTTTAAACCTAGGTTAGGTTAGTTTTTTTAGTTGTTCCTATTTGGTATTTTTAAAATCTGGTCACCTTAACCATACTTACAACTAAAAATTGCTAAATTCGTGGCGTATTTTATTTTAATTAAAGTTTTTACTTTTTAACAAATAGCACACTTTTTATTATGTCGAACATTACTTAATTGAAATTTCTATTATTAAAGTAAATATTTTTTTCGAAACGTAAAATTAATAAAAGTTTTCCTTGTAATTTTACCCAATTACAAACTTCTATGACAAATATTCCATTAATTAGTTATACGTATTATACAAATTGGATATTAGGTAACTTTATGAAATCATTTATTAATTACTTGGTTCTGTTTGGGATAATGATGTTGAGTGCCCGAAGGCATTAATCTGAGGTCACTTCAGTCATATTAGGCTTTGAATCCTCTGCTGAATCGCCCCAAATCGATGCTATAATTTAATATTGTGATTAAGTTGTTTAGACGGGTACAAATGGAGGGCAATTTGAAAGTATTATCAATTACTTTACCTTTAAATGGATACACAAAAAGCGTTCTATCACATAATGTGAATACAATATGCTTTGTCTGCTGGCATGTGATTCATCACAATGTTAAACGTATTAGAAGAAAATCAACAATATTAATGTTTTGTTGTTCTTTACGTATGTAAATTCGATGCGAAATATAATAAATTTTACTTTTTGCTTCCTTTCCAACACAATTTTTTTTTGTTTTTGATAAAATTGAAACATTTTATTTGGCGATGATGGCGAGTTTCACTTTGTTTATTGGAAATTAATATAATAGCATCCAGATTTTGCAGTTGATAACCTTTTTATAAGAATAATTGTTATATTGAATAATAATGGTAGTAATTAATAAATAGGAAATAATCGTGTTGTTTATATACAGGGTGTCTGTTTTTTGAGCCCCACTATTGGGCTTTCCAGAACAGTAAAAGATAGGAGGTCGGTTAAATTAGGGCAAAGTTGCCACATTAGGAGACCAATTTAATGATGTATTTGTTTTTCCAAAAATATGCATAGGTAACTAGATAAAGCGAAAATTTAAATTTTTGTTTTTGACATATAACTTTCTTAAATGAACAAATACGCAATTTAATTTTGCACTTTCTCAAGGCACTTTTTTGCGGAGTGGTTCTTAAAATTTTTCTAATTTGTAATGTTTTCGAGTGATTTCGAGTTTACTGTAAATTAGATTACAGCTTCTCGCCTATTTCCCGCTCTCGATCTTTTTCTCCACTTCTCTCTATCCAGCACATGGTCTTCTTCGATATTTCCCGCGGCCATCGCTCTTCTTATGCCTTCATTTCAAGACCGAAGGGATCTTTCTCTCATCTCCTTTCGGCGAGGATCATTGATTTATTCGTTTTGGCCATCGTTCTTCCGTCATACTCATAATATGGCAAAACCACTTGAACCTCTCCTTTTGATTCGATCCTTCATAGTGTCTTCTGCTCCCATCTAAATTTTTTCATCGTGATTTGTTCCAATCTTGAGACTCTGCACTTCTACTTAGGTAGCCTATTTCGACCGCCAGCAACTTCCTCTTCATCTCCCCGTTTATTGTCCAGACTTCAGATAGCAGCGGACCGACTCCACCAAAACTTGTCCTAATTTTTTTTGCTCTGCTGGATTCGTTGTTTTATTTCCGTTGCCTCTAAGCTGTTTGTATCTATGGTCAGGGCTGGACTGGAAACACATTTAGGCACGGGAAATATCGGTGACTATATTAAATTTAAAAATAATAAAAATTTGAAAGCTTTGAAGTAAAAATTGTAAAAATTTAAAGAAAAGAAAGAAGTAAAAATTGTTATTAATTATATTTAAATATATTTGTGGGCCCAACACTTAAATCTATTTGTGCGCCCACCGGAATATTCCCGGTATCCCGGTGGGCCAGTCCAGCACTGTCGGTGGTGGCATGCAGATATTTTAAATGTTCCACTTAATGGTCAGTAACCGTATTTTCTATTAAGATTTTAAAGTTTGCATTCGAGTTCACTGCTGGGTATTTTGTCTTTCTTAAGCTGACTTGAAGACCCCATTTTTCATGCTCTTTATACAGTTTTTTAACATGTATTCCAAATCGAAGACGTTCTGGGCTAGTATAAGTTGATCATCAGCAAAGCTCAATGTAAAAAGTATTTGCTCATTTATTGGTATATCATCGCATGAAAATATCTCTACTAAAAACTAATTGACAACAAATTTGTGTTAAAAAAATTTATGTTCGTAAAGTTGCGTCCCAAGAGAGTATTTGTAGAATTAAGTCTTGGCTCCTCCTTTAATACTTGTAGTCGACATTTTAAAACACGCAAATTTTTTTATTGACTATGTTATATTATGTATACAAAGCCTGTAGAAAAAAAAGCAGGCGGTGTTTTTGTAATTCACTTTAAAGCTTTCATGGTGCTTCGAACACTGGTAATATGTTGATGTGAAAGAGTATCCTTTCTTCGTGTGTTTCTAGGGAACCCGAATCATTTACAAATTTTCAACTTATTAAGATAGTGCATCTGGATGTCGTTCACACGCAATACAAAAAATTTAAGCAAAAGACGAAAATCTGTTTTTATGTTTAGTATGACTTAAAACTTTTGTGCTAAAATCATCTAAAAAAATTTCCAATTAGTATGATTTGTAATTCATTGGGCGTTTTTGTTAATTACATTTTTAATTAGTATTTTCAATATATTTGGGCATAATATAGATGAAAATTTATTCCCTGCATCGATTTTTTCTTTAGGAGAAATTTCGTGGTAAAAAACTAAACTCAATTTTTAATTTTTATTGCTAGAATTTATTGATAGCTTCTCACCGATATTTATTATTAGAAACTTGTTAAAATAACTTATTCTGATCAGTTGTAAACGTTTATTGTTTATTATAATTAACTATTAACGCCATTAATAACAAATGTAAAGGGTTTGAGTCGAACGCCTCATTCAATACTTTAAGTTGGCATTTTTAGATCAGACAAAGTAAATTTTAATAAACGTGTTATATTGTGTTTGCCGGTAGATCAAAGTCTGTAGATAAAAGCGGTGTTTTTGTAATTCGCTAAAAAGTTTTTTTTTTTGGAATACCATTATAATTTGAATTTTGTAATGTTATTGTTTATTTAAACTGGCCAATAGCAACAGTTTGTGAAATAAGAAGTCAACTTCATTTATCAAATTTGTTCTTCATCACCCCCTGCGGTTACCCCGCAGCACAAACTACTTCGTCGATAACCGCCTGTTAAAAATTATTTTAAATCATTTGTTTTATAAATTAAGTGGTAGATATAATTTCCTTAACACTAAAGTACTTGTAGTTTAATTTAAAAACTTAAAATGCACAAAGTGACCAAATGCAATGACATATTACATTTGTTAGTCACTTTATAAAAGTATGAATATAAATTAAGAGTTAATTTAATATGTTGTACAAAGTAGTAGTTTCAGGAAGGACACATTTGCTATGCACATCTAATTACAATTCTTGCAACGGATATAATAAAAATGATACTACTGTACAAAAGAGAAGTTTCTTATTGTACAATTACAGAACAATAAAACACAACAGTGCAAATAGAGTCAGTTAAGTTGTTTAAAAGTCTAGAAAGCATAAAGGATGACAAGGCGAGTGTCGACTTGGTTTTATAACAGACATTTTAAAGATAGTCTAAGTGGCATCCTAAGTAAGACACGTACCATATTAACATCTTACTTTTATCCAAGCGCTTTTATTCCCAAGACAATTATTAACTTTGCTACTAATTTTATTTTAGAATATTTTAAATGTAATTGCTTTAGTTGAGATTTATTATAAACATTTTTTAACATGACTTGAACGTATTTCGTTTAAATTATAAATACAAGTTTGTTATGTAATACATCAACGTTTCTGCTTGAGTCGTTTGATCAAAATACGGAAAATCGTTTTTCATCAGATAAAAGATCAATTTGGAGTAGAAAGACCAATGCTTTGTAGTAAATAATCTATCGCTCCAGGAGGCCTGCATGCAATTCAATATATCGGAATAATTTAACAAGAACGCATATACTAGAGATACCGCATTAAATGTTGTGGAGGGTGGCACAGCATATATAGACATACACGTCTAATTTATTGGGAAATTTAAGTGACGCTTTGTACTACACTCACGCGTATAAAAAGAATAATGAGAATTCCCAAGAACAAAATCTATGCCACAGCTGAAAATTATTACCCAAGCCTCTCATTCCTTATTAATATTTAGAAGATAGATATATCTTCTAGTAATAACTTATATATCTGACATAATACTTTTTACCCAAAAAAAAAGTGAATTGTATGTAAGAGCAATTTTAATTTTTATAATGCATTGTGTGCTTGAACTTACATTTATTTTTATTTTAACTAAGAAATTTATTATACAAAACTTCTTTAATGTTTTAAAATACAGGGTTATTCAGAATGAAAAACAAGTTTGCCATTTTTATCTAAAAAATATTGAGGTGTTATCACCACACGACTTTCAATTACAAATTTTCTTAAAAGTAAAATTTTAAAAAATTATAAAAACAATTTTAATTCTGAATGCTTTTATATTTTATGTTTTTTACTTTCTAAATAAAAGTTAAATTTAAGGTTTCTTTCAAAACTTATTTGATCTAATCTCGAGCTCTGCTTTAATCATTCATTATTTTTATTTACAAATTTTCTTAAAAAAAATTTGAAAAGTTATAAAAACAATTTTAATTTTAAATGCTTTTGTATTTTATGTTTTTACTTTGTAAATAAAAGTAAAATGTATTTTTTTTAGGTTTCTTCCAAAATTTATTTGATCTAATCTCGAGCTCTAAATATAAAAAAATAAAAATAAAAATAAATAAATAAAATAAAAAAACGCTTTACTAAATAAAACAAATATCTGCGGCTTTAAGGTTTATTAGACAAGTTTGAAGTTTTAGTATGTTGTTAAGGGATGTATTTTATGTCTTTTGTGCAAATTTTAGCCAAATCCATGCACTCAACATGCTCTCAACTTTTCAAAATTATGTTTAACAAATGAAATAAATTCCTGCTGCTGATTGACGTTTTGGGAATTTTGTCCAAGTTTGAGCCAAAGGTATATGTTAAATTTTGCAAAAATAATTTTCAAACTTCATTAAAATTTCCATTACAAGATAAAAAAGTGAAAGTGTGGTTGCTACACGACTTTTTTTTACGAATTTAAATCATATCCGATACTTTTAATAGAAACGTATTGTCATCGTCATCGCCATGCTGAACATAAAGCAAGTCCCTTACAGTACAGTCAACGTAATGCCGTATAATGCGATGCGTAGTATACATTATCATTTGGCGCTACAACCCTGGGTGGGTCTTGGCTGACTGCACGACTTTTTACCAGACGGCACGGTCTTCCATTAGTCTATGGTCAAAAGGGATATTCATCTTCTGCAGGTCTGACTTGATGTTATCTCCGTATTGCATTCTGTGGCGTCCGAGAAGTCTTTTCCCATTGCGACCTCCTCCCACACCAGTTTTACTAGTCTCTGATCATGAAGCCCGTGTATGGGTCCTGCCCACCTAAGTCGTTGATATTTCATCTCTTGAACAATATTGTGAGTAGAGCTTTTGTATTTCGACATGCGCTACAGATTTGTGGTCGGATCGTGATGGGGTCCGAAAATTTTTCTGAGGATTTTTCGTTTTGGTCATCGTCCACGTTTTGCATCCATATGTACTGGCCTGATATTGGTTTTATAGATTCTAATTTTTGATTTTCTTGTTAGGTGTCTTGATTTCACAAGGTTGTTAAGTGCGTATTGGCAGCGGCTTGCGGATTGTATTCTGCCTTTGATTTCTTCGGTAACATCGTTATCGGCAGTGATTGTAGCTCCAAGGTATTTTAAATGCTCTACTCCAGGGCTGTCCAACCTTTTTGTAGTGGCGATCTACTTTTTTGTATATATTGTAGCCAACATCGACCAAAATGCGTAGCAGGCCACCGGGTGGTCTGGGGTTATGGAGTGCACCCCCCCCCCCTCCTCCACCCAGGGGGGGGAGAAAATACATAACATATGCCGTTTAAAAGCTGTTTTTCATGTAAAAATAAACTAATACGAAAACCGGAATTATTTTTTTTATGTAGATTCTTAATTTCAAGGCTGCACTTTTAGCCAATTAATAGATTGGNTTTATTTGCTTGTCGCCCCCGTGGCAATCTAAGTGTTAAGGTGGCCCTAAATTTATGGGAGATACGGCCGACTTGGGGTCCATAAAGCAACATTTGAACGTATTCTAGCGAGAAGCGTGGTTTAAATTTTATTTTATATTTATCAATGTGTATTTTTTAGAATGTACATTGAAGCGTGAGAAAATTAAAGATCGACTCAAAATCACGCCGCGATCGACCGGTAGATCGCGATCGACTGGTTGGACAGCCCTGTTCTAGAGCTACTGGAGCTACCAACCAAATCCCAAACCTCAATTGTTTTATAGGCCGCTAGCGCACTCGCTACATAGAGCGCTAGATGGCGCAGTAAAATATTTAAAAATGGAGGTACAAATGTGGTTAATTGTTTGTTTACATTTGTTTTCTATGGATATATTTACTTATTTTGACATTATATAGTTTGTTTTTAGAGAATTGGGAAAGAGAAAGACTGTTAAGTGGAGGAAAGACTGAGTCAAATAAAGAAGCAGTTATTTTATTACTTGACATTCCAGCATTCCAAGTATACCACGTGACCAATATGGCGGCTGTTGGCACGCAAGTCTTCTGTCAAACTGTGCATTGAATCTTGTAATGATAATAACTTGGAAAATTATAAATTATACATGAAATTCGACTTCTTCTAAACAAATAAAAAAGTCAGATTATCCATACAAACGCAATGTCATCAAAATTTTTAGGACCTCTCGTCAAACTTTTTAAAGATGGAGGCTGTTGGCATCCTCATTTGACAGGAGGTTGCGGGTCTTAACGACCCTTATTATTGTAATTTATAACGTTCAACTTTTCTTTTTTTTTTTTAATTTTGTAAAAAAATGCGTTATTTATGATTAAAGGTGAATGGAACATATCAATATATTTAATGCTATATTGTTATATGGAACCGCCCCCCCCTCTTACTTTTTAGAACATATTGAGGTACATCGGGTCTTTACGACCTTTAATATTCTCGTTTAAAACGGTCAACTGTTCTTATATTTTAATTTTTAAAATAAATGTCATATCTGCTTTAGGGGTGGGTGTGGGATACACCGTTTATAAGACCTAATGAGATAATTAAATTTTTATAAATGTTTGCAATACTTTGAACGGTTTATTTAAGTAATAATTAACTTTAATCGTCTTCTTCGTTTTCTCCTCCAGCCAGTTCTCAGGGATAATTAATGTTTACATGATATTGTTAGAGAGCGATGTAAGATTTTCTGCTGTTTTTTTTATATTAAACACCATATTCTTGAATGCAATCCCCCCCCCCCCTCCGACTCGCCGTCATCCGTTTTAGAACTTATTGTGGTACATCGGGTCTTCACGACCCTTAGGCTATGTACACATGGGCGCGTTGCAACGCGCGTTAGAAAAACCGGCCATGGACACATGGGCGCGTTGCAAAAAATAGTAACAAAATACGCTGTCCAAAAGTAACCATGAACTGATCCAAAGCGCGAGCTAAATGTCTGTGTGGAAATCTCAAAAAAGCGCGTTGTAACGCGCGTCATGTGTACGGTCTAATTCAATATGAAGGAACTCGAGACGCGCGTTTCGTGTGGAACTCTCCAAACGCGCGTCTAGAAAGAAGCAAGCGTTGCATATGTACGCATTCATTTGATCACTTGTATTTCAAGACGCGCGTTGCAACGCGCCCATGTGTACATAGCCTTATTGTCGTTTAAAATGGTCAACTATTCTTGGGTTATAATTTAAAAAAAATTGCATTTCTGTTTTAAGGGTGGGAGGGGGGGTCCATACATGAATATATTAAATAATATATCGTTATCTGCAACTTGACAGAACACCAGAATTCCCCGGAACATGGGTTTAAGGCAATGACATGTATCTTTTTGTTCTTCCTTTTAAGTTTGATACGTCCATTCTTGGACAAAAGCCTTCCCTATATCCTTCCACTTCGATTGATCTGCTGCTCTCTGGATCCATGGTAGTCCCGCGGTCCTCTTTATATCATCGTACCAGCGCATTGGTGGTCTGGCAGTTCCTCGTTTGTGGTCGTATGGCCTCCAGTCAAGGATGAGTCGGCTCCATCTCATCATACTACTTCTAGCGATGTGACCCTTGTATGTATAACCATTTGAGAGAGGCAGCTTTTTCAACATGTATATGAAGGGTTGAAGGAAAATATAATAAATTAAATGTTATTTACATATTATAATAATCTTTAAAATTAAAAAATAATAATCATTGAATATAAATAAATACTCAATGCAGCCTATACAATATAAATATAATAATAACATTTTGTTTTAAATTTTTTACAACATGATAGCACACTAACGAATTGTAGTGAATCACATTCCAGTACGATATTTGATAAGATCTTGTCCATAATTCAAAGTAAAGCAGAGATATTCCAAATTTTAATGAGTTTGTCGTGACCCACAGTAACCAACTTCTTACTAGTTTCATCCAAGCTCATCGCAACTATACTATGTTTGGCATCGTGGAATGTTGCCAATGAAGGTCGACTATAGAAAAGTTAATAATTAATTACATGAGTGGAAATTGTTAATTATAACATACTCGACATCTTTTAAAGCTATATGGCAAGGCTCACAGACCCTCACAGCAAATTCAAATCCCATATGTGGTATAGCAAGTCTTGCAGTTGAACATTTATCACAGACAGCTTTACCACAATGGCGACAGTGATGCTGTCTTAAACCAAATTGACGCTGATCCATCATAGCACGTATGTTCCAGAAAAACGGGCGTCCACACATCTGGCATGTATCAGATTCCATCCATTCTGGAGTTTCCTTTCTCTCCTTGGTCATATCCCATACTACTAGAACACAATCTTCACCTGCACTCACCAACTGCCTAGTGGAATTTAAATAACACAAGGCAGAAACCTATAAATAAACAATAAAATAATTGTAAATTCCCAAAATGGGAAGGTATAGTAATTGTGCAATAAAAATATTTTTTTACTTTGTTATGATGTCCCTGTAACTCATAAGCAGTTCCTTGTTGACCCCCAATATCCCAAACGATAACTGTCTGATCAAAAGATCCACTAAATAACATTTGCCGTTCCAAATCCCAAGCTAAAGTGCGAACAGAACCTGAGTGACCCTTCAACGTTGTCACAACTGTTGCTCCATTATTTGATAACTTTAACATAGTTATCTGACCAGAATAATCACCAACAAAAGCATGTTTAGTTTGAGAATCGAATCTTTAAATCACGTTAAGAAAATATATTTTTGCAAATTTTATAATTTATTCGAGAATAAACTAAAAGGATACTGTAAAGAGGTGCACCAAGCTTCGGAAGTAAATGTACCGATATTTCTGCCAGTCTGTGTGCAGTTGTAGGAAAAAACTTTATCTCGACTAACACTTAAAACCCATTCACACGGGAGAGCAAAAATAACTTCAGTAACTCGAGCTTGATGTGCCAAATATTCTCTCCTCGGCATCATGCGATTAAAATCGGAGGCTAAAGCAAATTCTGAAACAGTTCCATTATCTTGTCCTATGAATAACTGCCTTGTCTCCACTGTGTAGAACAAAGAAGTTGCTCCACTTGGCATGTATTGGCAAATACTTGGCCAATATTGACCCGAATCTCGCTTCAACCATACTCGAACAGTTCTAAATTATTTATAAAAGCAAAATTAAATTTATTGTGTATAAGAGAAAGAAACTAAGGAAACATAAACAATCAAAGAAGTTAATAATTTGCGTAAAATAAATTTAACGCGGTACGTGTTACATATTTTTTTTATCTATAACAATTGTTTATATTAAAAGTTGTGATGTGTTTTCTTACTTATCATCCGAAACACTGATAATTCCTTCTTCACCGGGAATTATGACGGCGGCGTTTATTTCATCATTACATCCTTCAAGTTTTACCAATAACTCCGGCTTTCTATTTGTGCAAAATTTGTCGTTAGATTGTGTAGCAGGTTTTATTTCTGCAGCCATTTTTATGGCTTTATTTTAATCTAAATACTTGTCACTTTTGACACAACGAACTTGACATACGCAGTTCAATCTGTTGACTTTTCCACACCACCCTTGCTTAATACCAACTGTACATGTAAAAAATAATTTAAATTTATATTATCGTATGTTCAATAGATGTTAACCAAGTCGCTTTTCATTCACCTTGGCGTCTTACGTTCCATTCGCACAGGGCATTAAGCCACTAGCCAAAGGAAACGCCTTCCCCCTTTCCCCTCAAAGCCACGCAAATTTGCATGGGCTTCTACTTCAAGCCAGCTTAATGAATTGAGGTTAAAGTTTGAAAATCTGTCAGTTGACAAACCGCTAAATAGAGATTTGTATGTAGTTAAAAATTGTTTTTTATTCTCAATTAGATCTTAAAAT
>JARJDX010040418.1:0-10408 GCA_030264735.1 Gymnusa sp. GC000175
TATCCTTGCTTCCGTCCAAGAGTGATTTTTTGATATTACCCCACTTTTGATTTACGCATGAAAGGTTTTCAGCCACATTCTCTCCTTGCCTTAGGTTATTGTTGATATCTTCTCTAAGAAGACTAGAGAAGCAAAACAAACAACCTTCTTAAAAAGAGACAAACTGAAGAAAGATGAATGAAAACTCGATATGAAAAATTGAACGAAATATCAGCAAATTCACAATAAGATAAGATCAAAGATTGAAGAACCTAAAGAAAAATGGTTTTCCGAGTAATTCGGGGAAATAGAGCAAAATATGAAAGAAAATTGGCTATAATTTGCACAAAATAATAAAGGCACTGACAAGGAAGCACAAATTTAATAAATCAGCTACTAGCATAAAAGATATTAATGGAAATCTCATCTCGGAGCCCTCAGAAATCTTGGAAGCGTGGAAAAAGTACGAAGAAAAATTATTCGCATCAAATAGGATTAATGGTGACATAATTGGAAAGGGAGAAATATAATATTCTATCTTTAAATCAGAAGTAGAGGATGCCATCTTAGCTTTTAAAAACAACAAAAGCACCAGAACTAGATAACGTTCACTGTGAAATACCAAAGATCCGACGTAAAACAGACAATCAATTCCTTGACAGTTTCACCGCTTTCTTTAACAACATATACAAGAGCGGAAATATCTCTGAGAACTGCCTGCAGTCAACATTTTTTACTATACCGAAAAAACCCTACGCCAAACTATGTGATCAACACCGCCTGTTAAGCTTGATTAATCACGTTATTAAAGGATTTACCAAAATTATTCATAGAAGAATAAATAATAAGTGCAAATCAAACATTAGCAGGTTACAGTTTGGCTTTCGGAAGGCACTCGAAAGTTGAGAAGCAATTTTGGCTTGTACAGTACTTGTACAGCTCTGTAGAGATGTTAATAAAGATGCGTATCTGTGCTTTAATTACTTTAAAAAAGCTTTTTATAATTTCAAGCATGAACATTCTCCAAAAGACAGGTATTGATGACAGAAATGGTAAGATTATGGCAAGTCTGTATTGGGCACAAACAGAGAGGAGAGGGTGATAATAGGCAACGAACTTACTGAACGCGCAGAGATCAGAAAGGTGTAAGACAGGGTTGTATCTTGTCACCTTCCCTCTTTAATTCCGAGGAAATATTCAAAAAATGCCTGGAAAATGCTATGGAAAGTATTAAAATAAACGACGATTTAACTAACAACTTCAGATATGCCGATGATATTGAGATGCTTGCCAGTAGCATCGATGAATTGCAACAGGTATTGGAAAGGGTTAATGCATTAAGTGAAAAATACTGCCCGAGTCTTAACTTCAATAATACATAGTGGATGCAAAAGTCAACAACCATCTCGACAGTTACGGATAAACAACCAAATAATTAGTCTTGTAGGCTCAAACGTCTACCTTGGCACGATAGTAACTGCAAAATGGGAGCAATCCACAGAGATCTAAGCAACAATTGAACGAGCCAGAGCAGCATTTAATAAAATGAAAAGGCTATTTATAAACAAAGACCTGCCCCTTTCTCTTAAAATACGGCTAGTCAAATGCTACGTTTTACGCGGAGGCGTAGACGCTGACGGAAACACTGTTGACGAAACTTTTTAAGCTTTTAAAATATGGGTACAACGTCGCATTCTCCGTATATCCAGGATCAAACATAATACCAATGCAGAGGTAATCCGCCGAAATAGAAAAGAAAAAAAAAGTCACGATCATAATCAAGCAACGGAAACTCGAATATCTCGGTCACATATTGAGGCACGTAAATACCGCCTACTCCAGTTAATTATCCAAAGAAAAAATAAACAGCAAACGAGGGCCAGGTAGATGAAGTCACTTTCACATCAACGGAATTTTACAGCTGGCACCGCCTCTCCATGCCCAATCTCCAGCTTCTTTTAAAGTAGCGTACTTCTTCTTTTAACTTTTTTGCTTCATTACTCTTTTTCTTCTCTCTGGTGGTACTCATTCCAGTATTTTCATGGCCATCTTTATTTCTACACTTATTTTGTGTGTCCGAACCATGTCAATTGCTTTTTGTCATTTCATCTATAATGTTTCTCTCGGTATTTATCCTTTCCTCGTTTAATTCTTTTTCTTCTCATGTACTCGCTCTTTTTCCACCACTCCCATTTCGTCCGATAAAAAATATAAGGTGAAAAAATTCAAAACGCGTCAGATCATCTCCTAAAAATTTTTGAATTTGCACGTCCTTTTTAACTGCATTGCGTTTCACATAAGTCGCGACCTCCAAAATCAACAATGTGAATCATTGAATATTTTAAAAAAATTAAAAATACGCGAAAATAATTATTGCTACGTGCAAATTATTTTCTGTCGGCTTAATTATCCCGGAATGAATAACAATGAAATATTTTTATAATTTTTTTTTACATTTTTTTATTGAGAATTATAATACAAGTTTGTTTAGCAGATCATGGTTACCACCTTATTTTAATTTTTAATGTTTTCAGATTTAAAAGCATCGTAGATTAACCAAATTTTTTTCATGTTTTTTTTTAAATTATTTCTATTATTTTACTTTTTTTTAATCAACAAGTCTATTACAAGTTTATTGGTTTTTACCAAAATAGATTGGGGTTATTATATAGTTTTATTGTAACCAACACTGTCCTACAATTCGAGAAAACCCACCAATCTGAAGTAGGGTTAACATTTTATTTTATTTAAACTATTTAATGTTTTAAGGTTTATAAACATCCTGGCGTTACCAATTTTTTTGATACATAAATAAGGGTTGCCATTTTTTTATGAAAAAATCGCACTAGGGTTGCTAACTTAAAAAATTTAATTTTATTTCGATAAGATTAGGGTTACCACCTTAATGTATTTAATTTTTCGGTTTAAAAATATTCTTAGCAACTGTTTTCCTTTGTATATGAAATAGGGTTACCAATTGTTTTAGAAAAAATAATAAGAGTTGCCAACTTTCTTACAAAGAAAAAGTGTTTTAAATTTTTATTTTTGTAAAAATTTGGGTTACCACCTTATTGTATATAAACTATGTAAGGTTTTTCAGTTTAAAAGCATACTAGACTTGCCAATTTTTTTCCTTTATATATAAAATTGGATTACTAACAAAAAAATTTATTAGGTTTGCCAACTTAAAAAAAATTTTTTTTTTAATCAACTATTCGGTAATAAGTTTGTAACCAATACTATTTAATAATTATATGCTTTTTATCTCCTATTTATTCATGGAAATTTATCTCTTTTTTTTATCCTTTATTTAATTTTTTTTTTGTGTAAATTGATACTAGTTGATTCAAGTGTTCTATTTCTGTAGCACAAATATCCTGACATATTCCGTAATGAATTGCTTAAGGCGAGAACAAATTCTTGATTGTAAAATTACCTTCTACAATCGCATAGCTTTGGGGTACAATATTGTAGGTGCTAAACAAAAAATGTTGAAATGAATCTAGGTAAAGATTTTAATTTGTAAACATCGTTTTAAGCTAGCTATCTTTAAAAATTAAAATATTTTATATTCTCTTTTAAAATTTAGGAAGGCGTACTAATCTTTAGGTGTTAAATCAAAACTAATATCGTTTCGTTCAGAAATGTCATAAATATGTTATATATAACCAGTTCTAAAACGTCTACGACGTTGTCCGATGCCCTGTATCAACTCTCTGTGGCCTGTTTAGTAGTCGTTTTAAAGATTTTGCGCTTTTGATCCATTCCGTCCATATCTTCTTAGGCCCTCCTATCTTTCTTCGATATGGCGGCATCCATTCCATTATTTTCTTGGGAAGTCTCGTGTTATTTATGCGTTTTACGTGTCCTTACCATATTAATTGTTTATTTTCAACTTCTGTCATTAAAGGTTTTTAAATTTCCATACCATTGTATTATAGATGTTATATTTCCTTTTTTACAATTTTTTTGCCTAAAAATATGCTAATCAGACATCCAATCGTTTTCCTGGCTTGACAGATTCGTGTTTTAATTTCTCTGCTGTACTTCCAGTTTGATCGAACACCACTCCAAAATGGATGTGTTATTATTTTCGAGTCTTATATCTGATGATTCTGCATCGACAGGCAAGTATTTTATTTTTTCAGCGTTTTATATTATACCCTATTTCTTATATTCTATTTGTAGCTTTATAGCAAGCAGGCCGTCTTTAACATTAGCTACAACACCTGATCGTTAGCAAATTAAAGTGTTTATATAACTGTGTCATCTAGTTGAATACCCATAGTTTGGCATTTCAGTTTCCACGTGGATAAGGCTTTTGCTAGAGAGATTTTCACATTTCATAATGTGATACGAAATGCTTCCAACAGCTTAAGAATTGGTGTACGTTCGTCTCCTCTAATACTGTCCATTTACTGTTTGGTATCTTGTCGTAGGCCTTGTGTAAGACTATGAACATAAGATGCACTTTTCTATTTCTTTCAAAGTATTTTTCAATTATTTGCTTATGGCTTATGTCCGTCACATATCTACCTTCTCTAAAACAAGCTCTTTTTTCTCGCGTTCTTCGTATTCTTCTTTAATTAAATCCCTTAATATTATTCCGACGAACCCACTAAAGGTACTCGTTACAGAAATGCCTCTCTAATTACTCTCTGAGCAATCTTGTTTTTTTTTTGTTGGTTGCTGATATATAGGCTAATTTGCATTCTTGGATGTCCATTGAGACATTTATTGAAATGAGTGCGTATCATTGAGAAGAGTTTATTCGATCCACTTCGATCAGTTTGGCATGTACGACACCTGGGCCATTTTTGGCTGCCTAATACCTTTGATTTATCAGTTCGGTATGTATTTTGTAGCTGCCTAATACCTTTTTCCACTTCTGTTTGTTGCACTATTATTTCTTCACCTTTTGCTATTATGTTTTTGCATTTACAGTTCTTCGTGTTTGTCTTCTTACGCACTTAAATTTATTATTTTGTTTGAAAGAAAAAATTAACTTTCTTCAGAATTAAAAAATATTTTCGAGACAAAAGAACCTACGGGTAATACATTTTGTTTTAAAAAATATATAATAATAAATAAAAAAAAGTTTAAAATAATTTCTATATATCTAATGTATCAGACAAATCATTTTTTTTTCTTTGTATCAATCTTTTATTTTACAACCATTACGACGTTATATATTATAAATAAAAAGTTTATTTATTTATCATCGGGTAGCTATAAGTGACTAACTCATAAAAGTATCGCTGACGTCAAAAAACAAATCGTGACCCTCTAAAGCAACTACCAAGTGATGACTTGCTTCATTTTTCTAGTCAATTATACATCAAAAAGCACATTTCTACCAATTAGCAACATTTTTTTCTTAAATTGGGCTATAAAATCTATTTCTTTTAAGTGTCTTAATTTTATTTTAAATATAATTATTATATCATAGTTATTTAATCTATGTAATAGGTCAATAGTTCAGTTAGGCTTAAGGAAAAGCACTTACTAAAGACCAATGATGCTTATGAAACTAAGCGCAAGTACAACAATTTAGCTGACTAATTAATAGTTTCCCTATTGGTATAAACTTTGTAAGACTAAATAGTTGAATAACAGTAAAGCAATACAAAGAAATAATGTTTATTTTGATTGGATAACTTATTTATATCTAAGAAAATATATAAATATTCCGTTTTTTTACTACTTACAGTGCGCTTAAAAGTTCTGCCGTATTAATCATGGTGTTTGTGTGAGTGTTAGAGCTTATTACTCTAAAGAGTTTCCCAGCCCATTTTAGTGTTATTAGGTTTTTGCCAATCATAAATGGCAACCCAATGCTCGGAGTTCTAACCCGGGAAACTGTGAAGCAAAACTTACCACTGAGCCATTGGGTTATTCAGAATAAATATAATAATGGGGAATAATAAAAAAGTTAATTATTTCTTTCCATCAAATTTTCAGCACAGTGCGTTTGATTTAATAATACAACTGTCTACCAATTCTTATTCCAGAAATTGTTTATTTAAATTAACACAAAAAGGCGTTGTTACCCGCTTACCCGGTATATTAGTACAACAAAAATCATATTTTTATTTAAAAATTCTGACGTTTAAATAATTAGAATTAATATTATAATTATTATTCAAACATTACAAGTTTAATTTACATATTTTAGTTTGTTACTTGTTTACAACTCGTTATTTACAAGTCGTAATTTTACGAACTAAAGCTCTTACGTTTAATTAAACTACATCTTACACGTTAAGGCTTATTTAATTTACGTTGGAGACTGATTTTGCATTTAAAATCAATATCATAAAATAACAGAAGAAAAGCATAGCCCAAAACAGAGGGGGATTATACTCTAGACATTTAAAAAATATTTTTCAAGCATTAACTAACATATTACCGAATAATCGATGAGGGATAAAATCACGTTGTAGCCGCCCCAAACTACCTCAATGCCTTACCAACTTGCTGCCCAAAAACACTTTCCACCCGATTGCCGAAAATTTTAATTCTTAGTTCAGCAGGTAGATTCGAACGAAAGATGCTTTGGACTAGAAAGCATCTTTCGTTCGATCTACCTGCTGAACTAAGAATTAAAATTTTGGGCAATCGGGTTTCTCATGGAACCCAATTGAACCTCGTTTTCCGCTTTTTACTAAATGGCGCCGTTTTCGGGATTCACTGCCGCGACGCTAAATTTCGATGACGTCGGGCGTCGGGCCATACCATTTGACGCACTTTGGGCCCAATACCTTTAGTATACATAACTTTTATAGAAAGCTAAGTCATGTAGTTTTTGAGTTTTCGCAAAATAAGGCCACGCTTCCGAACACGCTCGCTAAAAACTAAAATAAATGTGACATCCCCGGCTCGTACGTTCTGAAGTTATTATTCTTTTTTGTAGATTTTTAGACGATCCACAAAAAAGTATATAAAACTTTTTCAATGAGAGTTTCGCAGATATCGTTTTTTAAACATTAAAGAAGTCGCGACACCAAGCACTTTTATGCGCTAAAGGAAATTAAAAAAATATATTTTTGTAGAGGTCAATAAGGGCCTTAAAGGTTTTTAAGTTTTGAAAAAAACGGAAAATTTTCAAACGAAAATCGGGGTGAACCGCATTGCGTCTCGAGCGGTTTGACTTTTTTAATTGATTTTTAGACGATCTTTTAGTTTCGGTTAATTTTTTTTTGTACAACTCATACTTTTTGAGAAAATGACGTTTGTTTTTTTAAACTATGAAGACTCCGTGACGCCTGACGGTTAGTCGAACAAAATTCTTGGTCCTAGAAAGGTGGTGAAAATCATATACATATTTTGAAATGTTAAAAATGGGAAAAACGTCAATTCAGAAAGGTGCTTACAGTTTTAATTTTAAAGAAAATTTTAATTAATTGTTTATTTCTGTTGGTAAAAGATGTTTTAAATTTAATTTAATTCGCCTCTATTTTAAAAATGTATTTTATTATTGGCAAACTAATACTTTTAAAGAAATATTAATAAATGGTTTATTTCTATTGGTTAAAGATATTTTGAATTTAATTTAATTCGCCACTATTTTAAAAATTCAGTTTATTTATTGGTGAACTACAGGTTTTAAAGAAAATTTTAATAAATAGTTTATTTCTATTGGTTGAAGACATTTCAAATTTTATCTAATTCGTCTCAATTTTTAAAATTAATTTTATTTATTAGTGAACTAAAGCTTTTAAAGAAATATATTAAAGTAGGATTTACCATTTATATTTAATTTTTATAGTCGATAATTTTTATAAGAGGAGATTAGTTAGACCGTGACTTGCCAATATGGGAATTTTACGACCACTTCCCCTTGGAAGGCAACGGGAACCATCGAGGGTACATGCCCCTGGATAACTACCCAGATTAGTGCATCGGAACCTACTCTAAACTGTTGGTCCCTTACTTTCGTCATTGAGTAAGAAATAAATATATTTCTCACTTAAGGATTTCGTGTAATACCAGACAAAAACGCACAACGCGAAAGTAAGCGAAGAAGTCGCCTACACTGGATAACGAGTATGACACTGTAAGAAGAAAATAGCAAACCATAAATATCTTGCAATAGAAAAGCATAAAATAAATTAAATATAAATTTAGAGTCCGAGTGGCTTAGTGGTATAGCACTAAGTTATATTACTAAAGATCCCGTCTTCAATTGGTGGTCGTTGGGTTCACATTCAACATTTCAAAAATTAATAACACTTTATAAAGATTCAGAAGCTCCGACATCAACGCGCATGCACCACAATTCATATCCCAGAAGGACCTAGCTAAGTAATATTATAAATACAGTAACTAACTAAATATAAAAAATTCCTATTCCTATATTAAATATCAAACTTTGTTCATTCCCGATTATAATATCTTATTATCTAATAATTATAATCCAGTATAATGTAAAACATTCGATACTCTGAATTTGGTTTGCTATTGATTTTAATCCATTACAAATTATTTATCCAGAACTCTCCATGATAAGCTATTATTTTCAGTTATCAGATTTTGTAAACATTGAAACTATGCATGTGCATAACACGCAACACAAATGGTTGAAGTACATAGTACAATGCACATCTAAAGAATATAAAAACATGTAGTAGGTTGGAGACAATATATTTTTCATTTTAAAAACTTAATATACTGCTAAAACCGGGATTTTAACTTTCTTCGTATGTTTTGAGACAGAGACGTTACAGAAACTTACTATTTTGAATTCAATTTATCAAAATTTTGTTATATTTCTGTACAAAATTTAAAATATATAAATTAAACTTAATAACAAATTCATATGTAAATTTTTAAATGGGATACTTTTTATATTAGTAAATGTTTGGGCATGGTATTCTACACTTTTACAAAATTAATAATCTGTAGGGTGTTCCATTTGAAATTTTTAAATTTATTTTACGTTTAGGATACATTAAACTGTAATGAAAATACTGCAGATAAAAGTCGTAACAAATTTTATTAAGAATAATGAATTAACCTGTGTTTGAGCGAGTGCCCAAGTTTTGTATTTAGACCAGAATGTGTGCATGAAAAGTCATAGGTCAAATGAAGGTGTGTTCACTACACGACTTTATTTTGCGAATTTGAAAATATCCCTTATTTTTAATGGAAATATAACTATATTACATTAATTATCAGCCGTTATGTTGGCAGTATGCCTCTGCAACTTTATTTTGTTGAAATGTATATTGGCAATAACTCTAATAATGACATCCATCACTTTTGAATGATATATAACCTAGATTTTTTAATTGTAAGCTGATTATAATCACATTATGCCTCTGCCACTTAAAGGGAATAAATTCAATAATATGTTGCTTAGCAACGAAAAAGGATGAGTTCTTAAAATGTTAAATTTTGAAAAATTTGTTGCAAATTTAATTCTAAACACTTTTCTACTCCTATGTTTATACCATAAACAGGCACACAGACTGACAGATAGACATACTGACTTACTGGCATACTGATAGAATCACCCACAGACAGACAGGCAACAACTTTTTCTCAATGAGGGTAGTCAAAAAAGCAAAAATCTCTATTTCAAAAATTTTTATTTACAAAGTAAAAATCGTAATTTTAGATTTTAATTGCCATAATTAAATACTGAATTATTATAGAAGTAATTTTTTATCCACAGATTGTTTCTGAAATTCAGTAGAAGTTTACTGAGTTAACAAAAAGTTATTTTTTAAACATAATATATTCATGAAATAAATCCTAAATTTGGATACACGTAGTTGCTCAAATAAATTATTAAGTAAGTGAATGTAGAATACTCTAAAAATAAAACATGTTTTTATTTTTAAATTATTCACTGAGTTCTAAGGAAATGTGTATATGAGAGGATGTAAAATATTGTGGGAAATTGAATAAAAAATAATTTTATTGGTGGACATGCATGAAAATCTTAAAGTCGTGATGAAAATATAAATTTTCCAATACATAAAGTTTCTTCTGATATTTGCAATTTTCTACATTGAAAACTTATAAATTTAGTTCTTAAAATAGAAGCATTCACATTTTTTATTAAAAGATTCTTTAGAACATTGAAATTTTACCTAACATTGCCGTATTTGCAAATTTGTAATTTCTACCAACTAATTGGTTTAATCCTAATGTGCGTTTTCAAAAAAAAATGGAGGTGTGGTCACCATATGACTTTCATTTACTAATTTAAGATGTTTTTTGGGTTAACTGAAAAAATGATAAGAACAAAATTTGTGTAAAATTTATTTTTACACACTTTTGTACTCTTATGTTTTTTTTATAAACTCAACAAATTTTGAAATATTTGCAAAAAACCGAAAAACCTCACCAATAAACCACCACTTTCGGTTGGTGGATTTTAGCCAAAAGTCACTGGGACCTCCCAATTTTTGTTAAAAGCTTA